>SNQJ01S0005357.1:47701-109705 GCA_010110895.2 Picea sitchensis | reverse complement strand
CTTCTTCTTTTTGTGGTTTTATATTTTTCGTAAACCTACCTCTAGGATCTCTATTTCTCATGAAGTCATGCTAAATGAAATGAAAGAACTAAGATTGAGTTTCAGAGTACCTGTGATAACTGATATGTCGGTTTCCACCCTTTTTGTTTCCACAGATGCTCTTACTATCAACCTGCTAACACACCAAACCAAGCTAAGTGCATTCTAAAATTAATCAAGACAATTATCTTGTTACCTTTTAAACAGCTCCCCAGCAACGGCACCAAAAATGTCAGGCTGCTAAATTGAAGCTTTTAAGTGACCTGAAACACTAAATTGTCAAACCAGGGTTGGTAAACTTTGAGCTGATACATGGTATGTGCGAGTAAGGCTTTAGTCTCTATCTGAATGCTATCCTTAGAATAAAACACACACTTATTCTGAGAACTTGAATCTTAATGACTATCTCGAAGCTTAGCATTTCCTATTTAAGTCATCAACAGAAAACAGTCTTGTGCTCAAATGATGGTACTGCTATTCTTATTCAAAAGTGTGGTTCCACAAGATTATTTTACCTCTATGTCCGATCATCTACCATCATCATTTCTATTCAAGTCATGACACAAAGAGTATTTTTGAAAATGCATGCAATCTGGTCATCAAAATGAATCAAAAGCTGCCTACAGGAAAACAGAGTACTTTCCTACTTACTGGTACCAGGAGCTCCCCTTTGATTTAACTGCAATCTAACTGTTCTAAGTAAGCAGAGTAACTAACTGTTTAACAAAGCAAATTTCACTCACACTCTAAGATATGCTCAAATTGAAAATGAGAAGCTAAACAAACCAAACTCATACTCTAAACCCTACAGGCATCAGTTATGCATTCAATACTCAACAACGTCAAAGATAACCGTACGCTGGAACGATTCAATTGAAAAATGGATAAACATGATTCTGAAACAACTAAATCGATGACACACTATGAGCTGCAGATATACCATTCATGTAAGCAAATGCTAACACACTAAAACAACTAAATCTATGAATGCTAAGCTACCTCGTATGCAAGTTCTAAAACACTAAAATGAACTAAATCTGAAACAAAGTAACACAACGACTTGCACCAGTTTGGCGGGCCCAACCAAATAGTACAAACGTCGGAGGAAAGAACCAGAACTAACTACAGCATTGTGTAATCTGTACGCTCCATTAACTCAAAAGAGAATACTTCAAATCATATCAGTCGAATAATATAATGTAACAGCAGTTTGTATTCAAAAACATAGGTTCACGGCATAACATAATCCATCATAATCTAACCCGTTCTCAGGAGTGATCCCGGGTTTATATAAAATCCTTCTGTGTGTAACAGTCTAAAACAAAGATGCATAAAACAAACGTATTCCTCCATCCGTTAATAGTCTTGGAATCAAGTTAAAAATGTATTGCACATCTTCGTGACACGTAGTGTCACGAAGTGTGAATGATGAAGAATAATCGATCCAGGTTTATCATTATGCCTTCAAGCACCCTGTGGCGATGACTCCAACTGTCATGCGAATCCGTCTATCTCCCATTCGAACCATAACGCACACCATAACGCACAGACCTCGAGCGGCTCCATTGGTACTTCCATGGGTACGAGTTGGTACCTGTTACCGACATCCTGTTCCAAAAATAGAAGTGGTACCTAACCCAAGCGATATTAGTTCCAAAACCAATTTAAAGCATTAAAGTGCGTAAAAATAGCTTGAAATGAAAAGATACCTTAGGTAACCCCATCGAATGGTAGGGAGAGGTTAATTATGTCAAAACGATGCCAAAAGGGTGGTACTGGCATATAAGTGGAGGTCTGTGGTATATAATGTGGGCAAAAACATGCACAAAACCGGGGACCAACATAAAGCTACAAACCATGTTATTCAAGTAATCATCTGAAGGATCACTTTTATACTTAGGACTTCTATATATCGAATTGGGATCTGAATCCCAACACGTTGTGCCCCAGGTGTGCAATACTCTATGATGTAGTCCTCAATGGTCATCCCTATACCACCTTGATTTAGAATATTCACCACATCTCCTCTGTGGGTGGGATAGAATAATGATAAAATAAATATCCTTGACTTCGATAGTCAAATATTGACCATCCAACATGAAAGCATGGACATCGGGATTCCAAGACCTGATCAATAACTGTAGCAATCTCTTTTGTGCCTGCATGTTGGGACACTCATATAGCATTTTTAGGCCACTTATAGAGCTTCCAAAAATTTTGGATGATCCCAAAGCTCTTGGTCATCTTCCTCATGCTCTCTCTCTCTCACCATTCTATAGCCATCTTGCAGCTCTTGCAAATAATTTTTTTTTTCATTAACTTTTGCTTGTAAATTGAGATGTATGTGGGTCCCTTTGGAGACAAGTGCATACATACACACCTATCATTAAAAGCTCCATGTATATGGGAGCATATATGTGGCTTGTGTTAAGCATATGTGTGTACATTCCTGCCACCTCCTAACAAATGGAAAATAAAACAAATTTGCAAGAAAATCAACTAAATGCTTTGATGAAAATGAAGAGGAGTTAGAGATTATCTACCTGGTCTTGACGGTGATGAATTCTGTTGATTGTATCTCCCATTATGATCATTGGAAGTTTGGAGGTTTTTTCACACCTTTCTTGCCCAATTTGGTAAAAAAATCAATTGAAATGACTCTTTGGGTAATTTTGTATATTATATAGAATTCATAACCCACTTTTATATAATTTTTTCCATTTTGGTTATTATATCGCCTAATTGACCATATCTATTGGATTCAATGACCAATTGAGTTGAGATTTTGTAGGAAAGATGACTAAAATGGTGTCTCTTTACCCACCAAGTTTGTATTTTTGACTCATTTAGGTAATGTTTCCTCCATTGGCATATAGGATAAGATCATTTTCTTCTTGACATTTTGCATTTTCAGTGACCAATTATACACATGCCTTAGGGTTGACCCCACTTATTGGAAACACAAACCTTTCCAGATGATATAAGTGTTGTTTAGTTCATGGTAGAGCCTACTTTCATGGGCATCCTAGATTAACACATGCTTCACCTTTTGGTGCCCATGCTAAGTTTCTCTTAGGTGCATGAGTCATGTTAGTCCCGCCATGTCATTGCATCGAAAACCTCATGTTATTGTCAATATTTTTCTAGATTTTACCCGTGGGACTCCCACATTTATGTGTTAAGTTGTACTACTGCATTGCATTTCACTGCTTGTGCTTTTGATCCTAATGTTGGCTTCAAATTGCTGTTTGCTTATCCATTTCCTCATGCATTCTCATTAGTTGCTATCCTTGCATATTATTTCCATTGTAATTTGACATATGTAACCTAGGAGGGAACATCCCCCCAAGTGTCCATATCCTGCACATGGTTTCCTTTCATTGATAATAGGTATGTCCCTTGCTCTTGGAACTATTTTTCTTGTTTGTGACACTTTTTTCCTCGGTGTATACTAACATTCTTTTATTCCTTCTCAAGAATTCATAATATGAAAAAGACAAAAAAATCAAATAAAAAAAAGAGAGAGTGTGAATGAGTCTTCTGTATCTATATTGGCATCAACCATGTTTCCTTTGAACAAAGAACAAAGTTTTGAGTCAAGTCTCAACAGTTTGGGTTTAGTATGGCCTTAGGATATTGATCCAGTTACATAGAATTGGTACTCCTCCGGCTGGTTATTCTTCCAATCACTATGGAGAGTCTATTATTTCCTCCTACATCATAGACTTATGCCAATGATAATTTTCATTCCATGCTACCTAAGTAACATAATGTGTTGTGCTCTTTTTCAGAGGAAGTTAACCTCTGTCATCCATTTCATAGAACTCTTGACTTCCAAGTCGGCCTTCCCGTGTGTCAAGTTCATCTCATAATTATAAATATCTTTGTATTATACTCGTCCTGGTATGGAAGGTCCTCATTGACTTCCTTCCAACGGGTTAAGCTATTATTGAATACGACAAATTCTCTGAGAGTTTAGCCTAGAGTCACACCCTGGCCCTATTTACATCATTGATAGGTAAACTTGTGCTCAACAGATGACATCCCATCATTGGTTTTTGATTGAGTGGTTTCCCTTGTGTTCGACGACAAGAACATTATTCACACATTGGGATTTGTGTAGTACATTGGATTCCATTTGAACCCATTGGTGGTGTTAGGATTTGATCCTAACCCCTCTCAATGGGTCATTAGTTAGTAGGATATGTTTTCTATGCAATACAACCCAAAATTAGTTAATAAGGCCTAGTAAATAAAGGAGAATAAGTCAATGTAAGAATACTTAATAGAAGCTTCCACTTCTAGAAAGATATTCCTCTAGAAGTTTCCTTAGAAGGTAGAATTAGTATAAATAAGAGTAAGAGGCATGGATATGTTTTTCTTGGAGATTATTGCAATAGATCTTTCCTTTGCTGGAGGTTTACCGCTTGAAGAGGCAAGAGAACATTGCTATCATTAATAAAGGTGCTCTTTCTGGTGTTATTATGGTATTATTCTGATATTGTTTTGGATATATCATTGTTGTTCTGCGATTTCTTTCTAAATATTTCTATTCTTCATACTATATTATAGCTGGGATATTGAGAGTGGTATCAAAGCTCTTTCCCAGGAAATATTTGCAGGGTAATTTTTTTTTCCAGGGTAGAGACGTATTCCAATGTTTTTAAGCTACAAATATCTATCGTTCCGTGCATAAAACCGCGGTTGAGGAGTAATACACACAGGAAATACAAGTGATTTTTAAGCACACATCTATTGGCCACCCTTCTAACCCTTGTTGGTACCACTTCAAGTGATAGTGAATTAGACAACACTTGTATATGGATCGACCTAGGCATCCTAAAGCCCTCCATAGATAAATCGATTGACCGCCTAAATGATATAGTTTCACCGAGAACAACACCCAATAAGATACTTTATAGTACCTGGGTAGTCGAGTAGTACGAATAAGGGTATGGTCTAGCCTCCTTAGTTGGTTCCCTGAGATATTGGGTTGAGTACTATTGTTGGACCCTGCACATATATAAGAGAGCTATAGCACAGGGAAAAACCTTGACTGTAGACACCCTGCAAACCCTAACCCTTGGGAGAACAACAACTGATCTATTGCATTGCAAATTATCCCCTATCATATTTTTTCGCTACATATGCACTCCCTTCCAACATTTTTTATTATTGAGAGTTTGGGAATTCTGCCACTGTAGAAGTATTCAAGGTGGAGTATAACTCCGCAAGAGTAAAAAAAAGGGGGGAGGGGGGGCGGTCTGGGACCTGTCAACACCCTTATTTGTAACCTAGTCCATTACATTCCTCTCTTCATTCTGATCACATCAATACTCTTCAATTTTAAGCCTTTTTTTTTCATGGTCCCACCCTTGTCCAAGACACCCTTATTTGACACCTATCCCATTTGAATCCTCTCTTTGTCTGGATCACCCTATTACATCTCATTTTTGTGGCCCCAATTTTCTTCCTAACACATACACTTCCTAAGTTGCTACCATGCCAACCACCAGAGCTCAGACCCAAGAAGACTGGGAGACTAGGTTGTCCATTTTAGAAACAAAAATGGAATCCATCACCACTACCATATGAGTCGAAGTCAAAGAGTCCATCTAGACAAAAGTCCACGTAGCCATCCATGATTCCATGCAACAATTCTAAAAAGGTAAGCAGGAAGATCCCAATGCAGAGGACCCTCAACATTCCCATTATGATCATACTCATTCCTCCCACTCCCCTTGGGGTTCTCCCCACTCTTGGAATAAGGTGCCCAAAGTTGACATGCAAAAATTTGATGGATCCAATCTAACAGGGTGGGTCTTTCAAATGGAACAATACTTATCCCTCCATAATATTTGGGATGATGAGACCAAACTCCATGTAGGGGTTTTGTACCTGGATCAATAATGGTGGCATTGGTGGTAGTGGCATAAGAAATGTTATCCAAGAATACCCACTTGGAACATGTTCACTAAAGCAGTTTGTGCCTGTTTTGATAGGGAATCACATTTTTTGGTTAGGCTCACCAAGATGTGCCAAACTGGATCAGTCATATATTTCATCATGGCATTTGAATAGTTGGCTATCAGGATTGAGGGATTATTTGATGCATTTTACCTTGAATGTTTTATCAATGTATTAAAGGAATCCATACGGGCTCATGTGAACATGCATCATCTTACTACCTGGTTGCATGCATGTCAATTAGCAATGGAAGCCGAGTCCATCATTAAGGTCCCACCCATGAAGGATCTAGTTCTCAACCATCCTCACCCCAGGGATAACCCAGCTCTGACAGAAACATTGAAGGTCCAAAAGGTATCTCAAGCGGAAATGGTTGAATTATGCAAGCAAGGACTTTGCTACTATTGTGATGAAAATTATTCCCCAAGGCATAAATGTAGAGAACAAAATTTCTTCCAGATTGATGCATCAACTTCCTCTCCCTATGAAGACATCCCATCAGAGGAGGCTCCTTACGTAGAAGAGGCTCAATCAACTGATCACACTGAAGCTCCAGTTGTAACCCCTCTGTAACTAGAGGAACTCTTCATATCACTTGATGCACTCTCTCGTATTTTGACCCTGAAAACATTGAAGCTCAAGGGATACATCAAGCATAGACAGGTGGTGGTATTTATCGATAGTGATAGCACCCATAATTTTATTCATCGCATGCTTTCTAATAAGATCCATGCTTTGTCCACCCTGTTTCTAATTTTTAAATCCTCATTGTTAATGGTGGTAATATGAAGTGTGGGGGATGCTCTGAGGATGTTAAACTCCAAATGGGTGATTATCATATGAAAAACCACATGTTCTCTATTGCCATGGGTGGTTGTGATATTGTCTTAGGAGTGGAATGGCTTCACACTTTGGGGCGAATAAAAATAGATTATCAAGAATTATATATGAGCTTCACCCAAGACTCTCACCCCTATACACTTTGAGATATTCAAGCATTTTCTCTTGAAATCATCACTCTCACGGGATGGGAAAATTGTTGAAGAGAGGTCACCATAGTGTGATTTCTCAATTTAATGCCATCCAGGTCACTGAACATGCATCTCAGGTAGTTCCTCCTAGCTTGCAATTCATCTTGGACAAGTAACCCAAGGTATTTGAGGTTCCCACAACCCTACCTGCTTTCAGGGGTGAGCATGATCATAACATCCATCTCCTTCTAGGCAATCAACCCCCCAATGTACGTCCCTACAAATATCCATTTTCTCAAAAAAATGAAATAGAAAAGATGGTACAATAATTACTGGAGGAAGGGGTAATTCACCCTAGTACCAACCCATATTTTTCACCATTGGTGATGGTCTTAAAGAAAGAAGGTACTTGGTGCACATGCCCTGAATAAACTGACCATCAGAGAGAGTTTTCCCATTTCTATCATTAATGATCTATTGGATGAAATCCAAGAATTTTATGTATTCACCAAATTAGATCTTTGCTTCGGCTATCAACAGATCCAGATGAAGGAGGCAGATATTCCAAAGATTGCTTTCAGAACTCATGAAGGATACTATGAATTCTTGGTCATGCCTTTTGGCCTTTGCAATGCCCCATCCACCTTTCAAAGTCTCATGAATAAAATATTGAAACCTTACCTTCAGAAGTTTGTCTTGGTTTTATTTGATGACATCTTCATTTACAACCACATTTGGGACAACCACCTTCTTCATGTGGACAAAGTCCTTCACTTGCTGCAATAAAACCAATTGTTTTTCAAAAATACCAAATGTTCATTTGGAGCGAGCGAATTGGAATACTTGGGACACATTGTCAGTCGCGGAGGGGTAAAAGTGGACCCCAAAAAGATACAAGCTATGCAGGAGTGGTCATGACCCACAACCTTCAAAAACCTAAGGGGTTTTCTTGGTCTCACAGGATATTATAGGAAATTTGTCAACCATTATGGAAAAATTTCTAAGCCCTTGACTGAACTCCTTAAGAAGAATGCATTTCATTGGACACCTGCTACTGAACAAGCCTTCATAGAGTTAAAGAGGGACATGTGTACTAATCTTGTCCTATAAAATATTGAATTCATAAAAACCTTTGTGGTGGAATCAAATGCTTCTAGCACTTGTATAGGCGCAGTGCTCACACAAGATGGTCACCTTTGGATGTTACTAGCCAAGCGTTGAGTGGCTGCAATCTGGGTAGATCTACGTATGAAAAAGAAATGATGGCCATTCTCCATGCGGTGCACACATGGTGGCCATATCTCTTGGGATGTTGTTTTCAGATCAAAACAAATCACCATAGTTTGAAATATTTTTTGGAGCAACGACTATCCTCTCCATAACAAAATAAGTGGCTGACCAAAATGTTGGGTTATGATTATGAAATCATATACAAAAAGGGAAAAGATAATATAGTATCTGATGCATTTTCAAGACAACATGAGGAGGAAAACTCCCTCTTTGCCTTATCCTTAGCGGTCCATGATTGGATTGAAGAAGTACACCAAGAGTGGCTAACACACCCGACTATCTCCAAGATAATTTAGTGCCTTCAAGAGGAGCCTAATCCTCATATCGGCTACACTTGGCAGGACAATATTCTCAGATATAAGGATAGCCTGGTTCTATCACTCTCTTCAACACTAAATCTGAGGCTCTTAAACGAGTTGCACTCATCAGCTATTGCAGGTCACTCGAGGTTCCAAAAGACATATGATCGTGCCCGTTGTTCTTTTTTTTGGGTAGGAATGAAGAAGGATATCCTTCACTTTTTCAAAAAATGTGAGGTGTGCCAATGTAATAAAGGTGAAACTATCAAGTCTCTAGGCACCCTACAACCCCTACCCATTCCAACTTCTAAGTGGAAAGAAATCTCCATGGATTTTATCGTGGGCCTTCCAAAATCTGGGAACAAGTCTATCATCATGGTGGTGGTTGATCGCCTCACCAAGTATTCTCATTTTTGTGCATTACCCCACCTTTTCACACCGACACTAGTAGCACAAGTTTTCCTTGATCATATTTTCAAGTTACATGGCATGCCCATCTCTATTGTCTCTGATTGGGACACAACTTTCACCAGCACATTTTGGAAAGATTTGTTTAAATTGTAGGGAACCTAATTGAAAATGAGCACATCCTATCACCCCTAGTCTGACGACCAAATAGAAGTGGTCAAAAAATGTTTGGAAACCTACTTGCAGTGTTTTTCTTCACACAAACAACACCAGTGGGTGAAATGGCTCCCCTTGGTAGAATGGTGGTACAATACTTCCTATCATACGATGACTAAAATGATCCCATTTGAAGTTGTTTATGGCCAACACCCATCTACACTCACTATCTATATTCTAGGAACATCAAAGGTCCAATATATTGATACAATACTGCAAGGTTGCATAACCACCCTAGAGGCTCTGAAGGATAACCTCCACATGGCCCAAAAGCGCAAGAAGCAACCGGAGGACCAACATCGTTCAGAAATGGTTTTTCAAGAAGGTGATTAGGTGTTTCTCTAGCTCCAACCTTACAAGAAAACATCTCTCAAATCTCAGGGACATCACAAGTTGGAACCCAAGCTTTATGGGCATGTTGAATGCTCAACACACCCTAAAAGATTTTATGAAATTCAGTCACTTTTGGGTACCACTTGTTTTGTTTTGTTTTGTTGTATGAATTGAGTCCATTGTGGAGGGATTGATAATTTTGTTTTCATGTCTTTTCATCGATCAAATTGGATTTGTTTGAACCTGTCAATGTGAAAACCTTTGTGTTTGAAAGAACTTGGCATTCTAACTAAGAATCTGTAACTAAAATTGTGACTAGCGCGCCTATGTTCGGCGTCAGCAAAATCCAAGAAGGTAAAATGAACACATATTAACAATAATCACCGATTTTCGATGTATCATCGACATTGGTAGAAGGTGGAGTAAATTTTCACTAGTTGTTCGCCAAGGAGATTCAAGAGTTAGTCGATTTCCCATCGACGTCGGTGAAATATGAGAGGGATAAACATTGACATGAGCCATGATAAAACCCCAATAGCTGATGAAGGATGTGTTTGTTTGGGGTCTGTGAAATCTCAAAGGGTTAAATCATTGAAAATTTCCACATGGACACATTTTCGATCACCGACCCCTGATGCACTTTCGACATCGACAATTTTCAAGGGGGTTAATCTCAGAGAACTTGGTTAAGATTATTATCGATCACCGATCCTTGATACTTTTTCAACGTCGATAGGGTATGATATGTTGTTAAAAGGATCAGTGAAGGAAATTTCCCTGACTCTGAATAACACGATTAAATGAAGATGCCAGTTTCAAGTGCCACGTGTCTTTTCCACATAGGCATTTCATACGGCCTAGTTTCATCCCGAGTCACCTTAGGTTTCCCTGTGTCCTAGTCACACTTCTGAGTCATATTTCCGATGTTAGATCTGTATGGAAAGATGGATCTATGTTGAGGTTTTTTCCAGGATATATCAACGAACAATGTTTAAAGTGAAGCATCGACTCCCGATCCACCAGTCATATTAGTGAAATTATGGGATGTTTTCAGCATGAGATATGATTGGATTCTGCCATTTAATAGGCTAGTTAATGTTTTTCTCCACATAGGTTGCTACCCCATGTGGTGATTAAACAACGAGAATTTGAAATCACCGATAGACCATATTATAGATTGCGCCGCCAACCTACGATTGAATTTAATTTTAAACATAATGAAGATTTGGCGGTAGATTTTGTAGAATCACATTCATATCTCGAATTGAATAACTGATGCAATAAGGTAAGTATGATTTCTACTTAAATCACTAAAACATCTTCAAACACCTCCATTCTGCACACAAGTTTCCATTTCTAGAGAAATCGAAGAAGCAAAGAGAGCCTCTTAAGAGTTGCATTTGATTGTCGGACTATCAAAACTAGGTTAAGCTAGTAGAAGAGCAAAAAATGCCTCCAAGAAAGCCAACGACCAGATGCTCTCCGAGGGCACCAAAGTTAAAGGAGGCAGAGATTGGTGAAGGTTCTTCTCTCGGCACTGCGAGGTAGTTAGAATACACTCCCAGGCAGGAACTAGTCATTAAAACTTTGAATAAGAAGGCATTCATTCAACCCCCAGCTTTTGGAGATACAAAAGAAACCACTGGATCTAAAATAATGCTCCCACAGTGGGGAGATCTATTCAATAGAATCAACCGGGAGGATTACCTAGAGTTTATCCCACATAATGACCCGTATGTAAGGGCGCTCGACGACCAAGTTTTCCCAAACATTCGACAATCATGCTTGTACATGGTAGCTTTCAGAAATCTAGTTTTCCCATGCATCGAGACCTTGAGTTGGTTGATTGATCACATAGACACGCATAAATTCCTGATCAACGATGAGAATGGTGGGTGTGTTAGAGTTTTTCTCTCGATAGAAGTCCATAAGTACTACAAGCTCAGGGACCCAGAGGAGTGGTTGAACACAGACTTCATGGTGAATCTCTATGAATTCCACGACACCAGATGATTGATGGCCTCATGGTGGAAGGAGGACAAGAAATTTACAAACCGGAGCAATGACTGGTATGGGACAGTGAACTTGAGGGAGCCATATATCTACTTGATGGCTCTCATCTATCGATTATACAGGGAAAAGGACTGCGCCAAGTTCTCGGAAGCATGGATTCCCCTAGTGTACACTGTGGATATTTAGGGGAGTATTTTCAACTGGGGAGCAATAATCTGCAAGCAATTGATCACCAATGTATTGCAGGCTCAGATGCCGAAAGAAGGAGAAGCTCCCACTTTTCACATGGACTTGTATCTGCTAAATGTAATCTGCATGAGGAATGTCTTTGCTTGTATGAATTTGAGTTGGCACGTTGCATAACTGCCTCTTCATGTCTACTTCAACATCCTATGGGAGAGAAGGTACAAAACATCTTATGAAATTATTTGCAATGAATTCATTGCTCGGGTTTATTTCATTATATTTAAAAAGGAATGCCCAAGGCTGCTTGTACTAGCTAAGAAAATGATATCGAAGGTAGGCCATTGTTATCTAGGTGAACACACAACCTATATTAGGGTGTTCGGGGCCACCGAAGCACCACATTTTCTCTTTGCTCACGTCCAAGACTAGCTCATCATAGGAGAAACATGTTATCGAACTATCCTAGAGGGCTATAATGCCACTTTGGTCAAGGACAAGAAATGAACATTTATACCCTACGGTTTCCATGTGGGGTTTTATATAGTGAAGGACATGGCTCAAGCTAAACAAGAGGGTTTGAGTCAGCTGGAATATAGGTTCCTGACAAGTTGGTTTTGAAAGCAAGACCCTAAATTCCTTGTCTTCCAACACACTTCACAAGTCTCTTCCTATTGGCCATACGCACATGACAATTTCGAAGATGATATTTTTACAGAATGTGCTCAGGATTGGGAGGAGGTATTACAAAGGAAAGCTAACTTGAACATGACTAGGTTCATTGCTATGAGCATGGATGTGTAGGTAAAAAAAATAGAGTATTTGGCTCAAGAAGCTCTCAGGGTTAGAGAAGAAATCAGAGCAGCAGAAACCACAGAGTCACAAATGAGAGGGTTGTTGTTATTAGAAGGAGCCTAGAGAGTCATAGACCAGCTAGAGAATGACCCTCAAATCATAGAAATGATGAGGATCCCCTCGGATGACCCAATTACAATCAGAGAGGAGCCAAATGGCTCAGAGTCAATACAACTAGAGGAAATCACTGGTCTGGAAAACCCCAGAGTTCCATAGCCATTGATTAGATTACTGGTGACCATTCCAACCCAGTTTGAACATCCAAGAACACAAGGTGAAACAGTTGTGCCAAATCCCCGGTTTGATATAATAACTACCTATGACAATGAGGAGAGATCAAAGGTCTCATTGGTAACTCTGATACTAATTACAGAGGAGAAGGAACCTGAGAAAATATCTTCTCCAAGTCCCGATGCATCAATTCAAACCCTCCACAGGATGACCATGAGGCCAAAAGTGTCTTAGACACTGATATTCTCGACCTGTCAGGGACCTTGAAAGAAGGCTTGAGAGAGGATCTAGGATTAGGTGGACAAAAGGAGGAAGTGTAATAACAATATTTCGACACTTCAACAACCGATCACCAAGTAAGTATTGAACCTATCACTGACTCTTCAATTTTGGCCAATACCTCACCAGCCGATGAACACCAAAAGGAGGTAAATCCATCAGAACATATGAAAGAAGTACATGAAACAGTCCTAGAAAAAATACACATAGTAGGGAGTGTAGGAAACAATCTAACCCAGAGAGAACAACAAATCCCTGAGCCTGTTGATGAGATCACCGATATACAGGCAATCACTTATGACAGGAAGAGGAAATCTATCATTAAAAGGACCACCAAGAAGAGAAGACTCACACTGGATAGCTCGATTCTCATCACCATGGAGGAGAATCTTCTCAGTACAGAACATGCAAAGACATCTGAGCTCATCGATGTATGGATGGATATCACTGATGCCATGTTGGGTCAAGCAAGGCGAGATGAAAAGGAACTAGCCGCTGCACTAAAGGATCTAGATCATCTATGCCATTTGGTAAAATACTATCAAGACTCGATGCAGACCACTGTGTTCTGGAAGAGTGAGTTCCAATATGATTATGAAAATTTCACAAGAGAAAGACATTTTTTCACTATAGGCACAACCGATTTCCAAGAAGATACCCTTATGGCACTGAAAACCTACAAGGATGTGGAGAGATGGTATGAAAAATCATACCAAGTGGTAGAAATAATTTACTACATCAGCGTAGTGTAGAAGGGCTGAGACGTAGAGGAGCATGGTATTCGAGTGCTAAGGGATAACAACATCTCTCGGATTAGGAAAGAAACTGAATAATGGGTAAGTATGGCCCAAGAATCTCAGCGGGAGATACAGAAGAAGTGGGCCATGTGCGTAAAAGGCTGGGAAAAGATCAGTCAGGAGATGAAAGGCATTGGCCTCCCAGAATTCGGCTCACCCAAATAATTTGTCGACCTACATGACATAGTCAAGCGACATGCAGAAAAAGAATCAACATGGGAAATGGAGATCACACAGGTGGAAAGCATGGCACCAGGTCAAATACAATAGTTTATGAAACATCCAAAATACCAACAAGTTAATGTATTAGTACTAGGCTTGTAATAGGTGTGAATATATTTGTCTGCATGCTTGAGCATGAGGGTTATCCAAAGCTCAGCCTTCTTCAGTAGTTAATAATCCCTTCTATCAGTTGGTTTATACCATGACATCTCATTTTATCAGACTCATCTAATGAAATAAAAGACAAAAAGAGAACGTTTAAACTGAAGGAGGAATTTTCATAGGATGATATCCTGTCAATCACCAAGTAAATCCCATCGATAAATTAGCTAGATTGAAAGATATGGAGAACCAATCCACCATCAAATGCTACAGAGTCTAATTGGGCTTCTAAGGCAGGTTTGGTTCCTGCTGTTGAGTTAAAGGGATCTCAGACCCCTCAATAGAATTGGCGCTAGAAGGAGGGTTTGAATGAATGGATGGCTAACAATATTTCTAATATAATATTTCTCATAGCTAACAGATTCAAAACAACCCACATGCATGGCTATTCATTCTCAATATAGCCCACATACAGAGACTTTGCCTGAAATGAGTAACTCACCCCAGCAAGAGGAAGAAAACCCATTCCCTGAAATACCTTACACTCTTCCCCACGAGGATTTGAACCAATTCAGAATAATCACAAGGGATTACACTCAATAAATTGGATCAATTCCCTTATCCCCTTTACTTCCTCGTAGAAAACAAGTAATAAGAACAATGGTCTATACCCCCGAAACCCCTCAATTGGATCCCTATAACACCAGCTGGTAATTACTCTGAGCTGGATGATTTTGAATCCGATGAGGAAGGGTTCAACTCAGATCACTCATTTTAAGAATCGAACGACATGGAGGATAAACGCGACAATAATGAAGAAAGGGGCAATCCACCTCCAAATAATCAACCTTGGTTAGCCAGAGATGCTCAGGCAGTCCCAAGATGAGTACATAACCTCCCTTGACATCCATAAAAATTACTTCCCAATTTCGACCCTGAAACCTCCAGATTGCCTGAAGACCATATTAAAAAGTTCATACTAGCTATAAGACTAATGAGCGCACAACATGAGGCCATAGTATGCAGACTTTTTCCCTATACAGTTGAGAATTCAACCTCAACTTGGTATTTTAACTTTCCTGTAGGGTCCATAACTAGTTGGATGAAGTTTCAAAAAGATTTCTTAAACACATTTGCAGAAGAAACCACTATAGGAGCTTTGATGGATGCACTCTTCGCCTCCACCATGAGTTCAAAAGAGAAGGTTAAAGACTTCAATCAATGATTTACCACTATCATGAAAAAATTTCAACCTGAAGCTAAACCTACTCAGGAGTTGCAAATTGAGGTATATGATAATGCTCTCCATGCTTCCATTTCCATGTTTTTAAAAAGGGCTGCAAAACATACCCTAGCTGAAAATTTTGAGGAAGACAAAACAATTGAATCCCAAATGAAGGGATGCAAAGAGGGTCAGGTCTCACTAGTTAAGAAGGAAGTTCAACCTCCACTTAGGAGAGTACTGTTATTGACTAGACCTCTAGGAAAACAAACAGAACAAGGTCCGGAAAAGGGAAGCAGGGACACAGAATACCTACAATGGACGATAAAGAAACTTTGAAATGAAATCATAGACATGAAAAGAAGTGTCAGGGAAGGAAATCAAGGTCAAAGTCCCTATACACCCTTTTTCAAGAGAAACCCACCTTTCAAAGTGATTGAACCTCCCCCAACCAACTTAAACATCAACCTGGGTAATGTAGCATCAAAATATTTTTCTACATATCATAAGGAGAAACATTCCAAAAGAGACTCTCCCCAATGGGTGCATGCTATGAATTTAATGGCTAATTGGTTCCTAGACTAAGTTTCCCTTACTGAACAATCAAGCGGCTCAACGATAAACATCATCGATCAGGAGGAAGTTGAGCCGTCGGAAGAAACAACCATGTTGTTATAGGATCCTGACTTAACGATGCCTCTTGATGATGTATTTGAGGTTCAAGAACCACCCGTTGAGGTATTAGCTATGAAAATGTGAAGTAAGGGTCAACCGGTCTCAAATGACCTTACCATTGTCCAATCTTCGAGGGGAAAACAAAAAACTGATCACTTGAAAGAACCTTTTGTCTCCCAAAAAAATCCTACAAATATCCATACACGTGAGTCACCCAAGCTAGACTACAACATAATAGAAGACTTGAAAAAGTTGAAGGCTAATGTGTCGGTCATGGACATGTGTAGAATTCCTCAGAAAAATAACTTTCTATTACAAGCCTTAAAGTCAATAGAAGCCCCTATAAAAAGAACTGACCTAGGGGAGGTTCCATCTCCCACAGATCTAAGGAATAAACCAAATGTGAACGCTTTCTCTATAGATAAAAAAAGAAAGCCTTTTGTCCCACCTTTCCTTTTAACGTTTGAAGTCTTCAACATAAACCTCCATAATTGTTTAGTCGATCGAGGGGCATCCTCCAATGTCATGCCATTATCCATATGCAAGAAATTAAACACAGTTCTGCTCAAAAGTGATAAACACATTATTCAACTAGACATAAATCAGGTAAAAGTTATTGGGGAACTTAAGGATGTCATGATCAAAATGGCTACACAACGGAAATTTGTTCAAGTAATTGACATCATTGTAATAGATATACCAGAAGCTTATGGACTTCTACTTAGTCGAGATTGGTCCAAGAAATTGAATGTATACTTCAACACAGACTGGGCTCACCTCTGTTTTCCATTAAAAGGACATACCAACATGATTATTATCGATAGGGAGAGGTATCTAAAGTATATTTTCACCGATTTAGAAGCCTTCAACGAACCCTCATCGATAGATTCCCCGTGCTAGGAAGATACTCTTGCGATTCTGATTTCAGAAATTTCTTTGCTCTCTCATCTGATGTACCTCTCACTAAAAAATACGAAATGGATTTTCAAGTGAATATACTGGCAGCAGCGGAAGAAACCCTCTTCCGCCAAGAACCTCTATTGGAAAATGCAAACAAGGTATGCGAAGATGAGGAAGTAACTAGGCACAAAGAAGCTGATAAATTTCGCTCACAAGTTTGAATATTGTACTTTTATGGTTCTAAATCATAAGAAGTGTCGGGAGCAAGATGTATCCTCATTGACCCAAGGGGGAAGTGGAATTTCCTGTCCTGCAGACTAGAATTTGAATGCACTAATAACACTCTTGAGTATGAAGCTCTGGTTTAGGGACTAAAGAAAGCCATAGACTTAAATGTTAAAGAAATAAAATTTTTTGGGGACTCTGAAATTATTGTTAGGCAAGTAAAGAATACTATACATTGCAACTCACCCCACTTGAGGAATTATCAACAAGAGGTGCATAGGCTAATAGAACATGTTGAGGCCTTTAATACTACTTCATTTCACAGGACAAAGAATATTGTTGTTGATTCCCTATCTATTGCATCTTCAAGACTATCCCCTTTAGAAGACTATGAAGCCTCCAGGTTCAATGTGGAACTACTCTACAAACCATCAGTACCCAACAATATTTCTAATTGGAAGGTTTTTGAAGGAGATGAACATATTATAGACTTTCTAACCAATCAAGAAAATTTTAAAGATGTGGATATTGATGATGAAGTATTCCAAGATCAAATAGAAGAAACCAATTTCCAAGAACAAAGAGGTGAAACAGATCACTCTAGTAAGAAACCAAGGTTTCACACGATACCGAAAGGGGTATCCAATTTGGAGAACCTTTTCGACCCGAGGAAAAGATTTAAAGGGTCAATGAACACACAGATAGGGAGTTCTTGTCCCATATATGAGACTATAAATATAGGAACCTCGGAAACCCCTAAGAATATAAATCTAGGAAAAACAATGTCTAAAGAAGAAAGGAAAGATTATCTCAAAATTTTTAGAGAATATCAAGATGTTTTTTCATGGTCCTACCGAGAATTGAAAACTTATGACACTTGCATTATTAAACACACAATACCGTTAAAATATGGAGTAAAATTACCATGACAGGAGCTTAGGAAGAACCATCCATATTTGGAACCCCTCATGTATCAAAAGTTAAAGAAATTACTAGATGCTAGGATTATCTTTCAAGTTAGACACTCTGCCTAGGTAGAAAATTTGGTTCCTATAAGGAAAAATTCTAGGGAAATCTACCTGTGTGTAGATTTCATAAATCTTAACAGAGTATCAAAAAAGGATAACTACCCAGTCCCACCCATGGATCATTTCTTTCAGAGTGTGTCTGGTTCTTACATTTTCTCCCTTCTAGACATTTTTTCAGGTGACAACCGGGTTCTAGTTTCAGAAGAAGGCCGATTGAAAACTACCTTCTGAACCAAGTGGGGAACTTTTTCTTATAAATGCATTCCCTGTGGGTTGATTAATGCAGGAGAAACCTTCCAAAGGGACATGTACGTATCTTTTCAAGAATTGATTAACAAATGTGTAGTAGTATACTTGGACGACATGACTGTGTATTCAAAGAACAAAAAAGACCACATCCAACATCTAACCCAGATTTTCAAAAGGTGTAGGAAATATGGAATATATTTAAACCCTAAGAAAACTATCTTTGGTGTCGAGGAAGGGAAATTACTAGGTCATATTATATCTCAAGCAAGAATTCACATAGATCCAGAACAAATAAAGGCAATAGCTCAACTTCCCTTTCCCCATAACAAAAACACTATGCAATCCTTCTTTGGGAAAATTATTTTTGTGAGGAAGTTCATGCCCGATTTAGCTGAAACTATCAAACCTTTACAAAAAATGATTTGCAAGGATGCTGATTTTAAGTGGGATGACGAGCGAAAAGATTCTTTCAAAAATATCAAGACTACAATATCTCAAGCTCCAATGCTGCGAAGTCCTAAATTTAGTAAATATTTTTTCCTCTATACTTTCGCCTCCGTCGACCAATCCTTAGCTTCATTTTTGACCCAGAAGGATGATGATAACAATGAGGTACCGATATCATTCATGAGCACTAATCTCCAAGAGGGCGAATTGAATTAATGTTCTATAGACAAACAAGCTTATGTGATGTACAAAGCAGTAAAACATTTCAGATCTTACATCCTAAAAAATCACACCAAAGTCATCATGCCCCATCCCGCAGCCCCATCCCTATTCACTCAACAGGATATGGGGGAGAGAAGAGGAATCTGGATGGCAATTGTACAAGAATTTGATCTAGATATAAAACCCTTCAAACTAGTGAAGGGACAAGGATTGTGTAAACTGGCCACAGAATCCCAAGACCGAATAAATGAAGACCTCGGGTGGGAAAATGAATTAGCATTATGGTGTAGTGAAGCTTTATGCATTCCCCCAGGGCAAGAGTCTTGGTATGGAATTTTGTTTTACCTCATGCATCATGGGAATTTCCTAGAAAACCTAAACCCTAAGGAAATGAGAGCTCTCAGACTAAAATCTACACAATATCACCTCATAAATTCAGTACTTTTCTGCGTAAATTATGATGGGGTACTCTTGAGATGTCTCGAATGTCAATATGAAGGAAAGGTTCTGAGGGAGATCCATGATGGTCTTGCAGGTGGAAACTTTGCAGGGAATACCACTGCTCACAAAATATTAAGATCTAACTATTACTAGCCTACTCTATTTAGGGATGCTCATACATACGCTAGAAACTGTAAAACTTGTCAAATGAGCACAGGGAGAGAGAAGAGAAAAACTCTCCCACTCTAACCAGTGACCATATCCAAACCATTCGAGCAATGGGGGTTGGACGTCATAGGGGATATTACCTTGAGTTCTTCAAAACAACATAAATACATACTGTCTGCCACATACTATTTTACAAAATGGGCAGAGGCCATCCCTCTGACTCATGTGAGTGAAAGGGTTGTAATCCAATTCATAGAACAAAAACTGATCACGAGGTTTGGGATTCCTTCCGTTCTTTTGTTTGATAATACGACTTATATTTCTTCCACTCTATTAATAAAGTTTGATCTAGACAAAGGAATCACAATCAGATACTCTAAAAACTACTATCCACGAGGAAATGGGGTGGCATAATCAACCAATATGAGCCTAGTGAGGATCTTGAAGAAAACAGTTGTAGACAATCAGAGGAATTGGCATAGCTCGCTTCATAATTCCTTATGGGAAGATAGAGTAACACCTAAGGAAGCTATAGGGAACTCCCCATAATTTTTGGTATAAGGAAAAGAATCCATTCTCCCAAATGGGTTATATCTTCCATCCCTTCAGCTTGCTCAGGGTTCAAGAGGACAACCCTAATCAGTTATTCAACAAAGAATTGATACCCTCCTCATGCTGGATAGGGAGAAAGAAAAAGTCAAAGTTCATTGCTCATCAACAGATAATTAAAAGATGGTTTGACAAGCATAAGTCCAAAGAGAAGAATTTTAAAGTAGGAGACTTAGTCTCGAAATGGGATAGAGAAAATGAACCTAAGGGAAAACATTCAAAGTTCTAGAATCTGATGCTCAGACCTTTTCAAGCATTGTTGGCATAGGGGTAGACCCAGGGTTCAGATCCAAGAGCACACCAACAAGCCCTAACTTCTGGCCCTTTCGACAACACCTGGGAAGTAGATGCAGTCTCACCCGAAGTAGTTATGAGGGGGTTGCAGGATAGAGATGTCTACAACCAAAGGGAATATCAAGTGGATCTAACACAAGAACAACACAACATTCATATATCACTTGTCAACTTAGATCTATTCTGTACATCTACTTATCAGATCTAAAGAAACAATGGAATCACAGTATATCAATGACAGACAGAAATTACCAATCACACACAACACAAAATATATGTGGTTCACCCTCTCTCTAGGGCTACATCCATAGAACTGTGCTATAATATATTAAAGTAAAGAATACAGTTCTTATCTGCGCTCTTCGCTAGCAGATATTTTCTCTTCTCCTCTCTTTCTCCTCCCCTCCCTGCGCACCCAGCTGCAGGGTTGATCTTCGCACCCAACTGAAGATCTTACAATCCAGAAGGCTCTCACTCTTAGCACTTCTCTCTCTCAATACAATACTCACTCACATCCACAATACAAATAGATCAATAGAAATATCATACCAACCCAACCTAGGCCCTTTAGACCTCTTTTTATACATTACAATAGCTCATCGACAACCTTAGGCCGAAACCTAGGTGTCCAAAACCCTAGATACCAAAACCCTAGGAGTCTAAAACCCTAGGTCAACTTGACCCATATTTTCAGGGCTTTGCCAGCCTGCTATCCTTTCTTCTCGCACGGTGCTCCAAAGCATCCAATGGTGGATTTTTCCGCTTGTTGACCCGTCCACGATCCTTCTTCCTTACTTATCTATCATCCCTGATCTTTGTCCAACGAATTTATTTCTCAGGCTTCTCTCCATCTTTTCTGCTCTTTTGTTCACTTCGACCCAATAACAGTCACTATGTCTTCCGCGCAGTTCACATTCTCCCTTTTCTTCCTTGATCTTTGCATACTTCCATAACCAAGGGCCAACAAGCCTCCAACACTCACCTGTGACTCATCCCGAGGCACTTCAGATATGAGCTTCCTTCTTTACTTCGAATCCAAGTTGTGCAGTGCAGCCTCTGCATTCTCCTCTTTGCCTCCTCTCCATCCCTTATGCACAGTATTTTTTGTGTTTGGTACCCAGTTTCAACTGCACCTGGTACCCAGTTTCAATTGCACCTTCAATTGCACCTTTATTTCATGCTTCTACTGAGAGCTGTGAGGCAGTTGGTTGTCATAGTACAACTTTAGTCAGCTCCCATTCACTAAACCGTCCTTCCATTCTCCATTCAGAGTCTTTAATTGCGCAACTCCTCCTTCTGTAACATAAGTGATCTCGTATGGTCCTAGCCAATGTGTTCTGAACTTCCCAGGATGTTTTATGAACTTGATGTCATATACCAGTACTAGATCACCTTGCTTGAATGCCTTCTTCTTGATGTGCCTATCATGATAGGACTTCTCTCTTTCCTTCTGAACCTGCTGATGGAATCCTGCAATGAATCTGTCTTCTTCCAATTCAACTAACTATGCAAGCCTCTCTTGAACAACACCAAGGTCATCCATATCTGTAAAGGCAACAATTCTCAGGCTTGGTACCAGATATTCCATTGGAACAACAACTTTAAGACCATATACCAACCTAAAATGTGTCTGCATTGTTAGCTTCTTGCAAGTTGTTCTATAGGCCCATAACACTACTAGTAGTCTTAAATCCCAATCATCTCTGTTTACACAACAAATCTTGGTTAGTGTTGTCTCCAAGATCTTGTTGAATGCTTGAACTGTCCCATTTTCTTGAGGATGGTACGGTGTGCTCTTTTGATGGTGGACTGAAAATTCTTTAGTCAAGGCTTCAATTGTCTTATTGATGAAATGTGTTCCTTGATCACTCATAAGGATCTTTGGGCATCCAAACCTGGTTATGATGTCATCAAATATGAAGCGTACAACTGTAGTTTCACTATAGACCTTACCTGCTCTTGCTTCGGCCCATCTAGTCAAGTATTATGTTGCTGTAATTATGTACCTTTCTCTTGTATGCTTTCCAGGTGGATTTATAGGTCCAACAAAGTCAATGCCCCATTTATCAAATGCTTGTAGGTTCATCTATGGTGCTAATGAAATTTCATCTCTTTTGGATGGTTTCTCAACCCTCTGGCATACATCGCAGGCTCTGGAATAGTCTTTAACATCTTTGTGTAAAGTAGGCCACCAAAGGCCAGCTCTAAGAACCTTCTACACAGTTGCTTTCCATGCATAATGTCCTCATGCAATGCCCTCATGAGATTCTTCAAGGATCAGTGGTCGTTCTACCTCCATAACACACCTTCTCAAAATCTCATCAGGTCCCATCTTGTATAGATGTCCGATGATAAGTGAAAAATATGCAATGCGCACCACTAGTTGTTTCTTCTGAGAAATTGTGTACTCACTAGGTGCCATTCCTGCTGATAGGAACTAGAATATATCTGCGAAGTGGTCATTGATATTTCTAATGGCTAGTAGCTATGCATCCGGTAGTGCATCCTCTAAACTAGTTGGCTCTTCTCCACGTTCCAACCTTCATAAGTGGTCAGGACCTTTGTTCATTCTCCCTGGATTTACTATGATCTCAAAATCATATTCTTGAAATAAAACTAGTCATTTGCATATCCTTCCCCCCAACACTAGATTGTTGACTAGGTACTTCAATGCGGAGTGATAAATAAACATTTTAAAGTGTCCTCCCAACAAATAGTGGCAAAATTTCTGTAGTGCATACACCATGTCTAATCCCTCTCTTTCAGTAGTGGTATAATTAATCTCAGCTGTAGATAGATTCCTACTAGGAAAGGCTAACAAGTGGTTGATGTCTCTTGTTCCTAGTTGTGTTAACACAACTCACAATGCAATGGATGATGCATAGACATGCACATGAAACTCCTTGGTCCAATCTAGGAAAACCAGAATGGGCGCAATAACCATCTTCTGTTTCAGTGTGTCGAAGCTCTGTTGGGATTCTTCTGTCCAACTGAACTGACAATCCTTCTTCAACAACTTCTCCATGGGTGCTGTAATCTGAGCATAGCCCTTAATGAACTTTATGTAGTAGCCTGTGTGTCCCAACATAGTGCGCAACTATTTGACTGACATAGGAGGGGGTCGATCAACTATAATGACAATCTTGGATGGATCTACCAACAATCCTTGCTTGCATACAATATGAACTAACAACACACCAAATGGTGAAAAGAAAATACATTTCTTTAGGTTCAAAGAAATTTGACACTGCCTTCATTCATCCAACATTATCCTTAGACATTCAATGTGATTTTTCAATAAGCTAAAAAAAGTCCAATCATCAAAGTGTGCTTCTAAAAATTTGTGCAGAAATTCCTTGAATGCTTCGACCACCACCCTGGAAAAGATTGTTGGGGAATTATTCAATCCGAATGCCATCATTGTATATTGGTAGGATCCCCATTTTGTTGCAAATGTGGTCTTATGGTGGTCTTCCTTAGCAATCCAGATTTGATGGTATCCTGAAAATCCATCTGTAAAAGAATATACTTCCCGGCCTCCCACATTATCTAACACTTCGTCAGTGAATGGTGTAAGGAAGGGGTCATGCAAAAAATCACCATTCAGCTTCTTGAGGTCTACGCATATCCTGATTTCTCATGTTTTCTTGTCTTGCACCACCATAGGGATTATCCACTCTGACTCTTAGACAGGTTCTATAATTCCTACTTCCAACATTCTGTCAAGCTCAATCTTCACTTTCTCTTTATATTTAGGGTTTAGTCTGTAAGGTCTCTGTTTGACTGATCTAGAATTTGTCTTTAAAGGGATCCTCATCTCTCTCATAGGCCCTTTAATGCTCTTCATATCAGTGAACTTGGTTGGAAACAAGTCCTGATATTCATGCAGTAACTCTGTAATTTTATCAATGGTAGCAGCATCCCAATAATCTCATACGTTTGCAAACTTTGGTGTCTATTCTATTCCAATATTGACTTTCTTGATTTTGATTGGCTGTCCAATGAATGGAAGATCAACTCTTGGTCCTTCCACATCTCTCTGGCCCTCTGTTACTACGATGTTCACCTTCCTCAGATCATCATATTCATTGGCATTGATGTTGTAACAACCTTGCATTTTCTAGAGAGGCACAGTCCATTCATCCTCTTCATGTTCTAAGGGAAGGCTAGATACCTCCTCGAATACTTTCTGTCTCAAAACCTACAGTTCTTGATCTACTAAAGAATATTGACTTTCAAATAAGAAGGTGGTTACAAAATTCTAAGTCATACCTTTCCAATCTATAGTGATGAGGCACAGTTCTGCTTGAAGGTACCAGTTTATAGGTGTCGTTTCCAGCATGTTGATGAATCTGTGTACCCATTGTTCTTGAGGAATGTTGCTCCAGGTTTCCTCATAGCTTCGCACATGGTCCTTTGGGTAGCTTCGACCTGTGTAGCAAACTTTGTAGCCTTCTACTTGTGTTGAGAATCACGCTATCATCAAAGTATGACTTTGTATCCAATATGTAATATTACTTTTGTGTGTCCCCCACCATCTTGCTGGTGTGTATTTCAAGGACTCATCCATTGCCAACGACCTCTGTTGTGTTGGTACACTTGCTTCAAAATCTGATAGGAAGTCTTCTAATGGATTCAAACCATCAAATGTGGGTAAGTTACTTACTGTTGTGCCGATCCAATGAACTTATCTGGTTAATCTAGCACATCTCCTTGTAGATACTTCATACATCTAGTTCTGCCAATCCTCCAGTGCTTCTTCTAAATCTGATGAGTACGCGCTATCACTTCGCTAGCTTAGATTCTCATCAGATGTAGGATTAATGTAATCATGCTATTTGGTTGTTAGTTTATATATGTTTTCTAGTGCATATGTGTGGTCTTCTTCTCTGATAGGTTTTGTGTACCGCTGACCTTCATCTGGATCTAAAGGTGTGATGACCCTAAGGCCATCTCTTTCAAAAGTCATACGTCTTTTCTTTAAGTCAACAACAATATAGTTATTGAAGGCCCAATCAATTCTTAACAACACAGGGTAAGGGAAACTATCATCGACTCTTTCAATTACCTCAAAATATGCAAATGTTCTTACTCCGTCAATGTCCACAGGGACATGCTCCAATCATCCAAATGGGATGACAACTTGCTGGTTAGCCATCCTAAGCCTGATAGGGGAATAGATCAACTTTGGTTTTCCCATTAGTGCCCAGGTTTTCTTCGTCATGACATTGACCTCCGACCCTAAGTTGAGGACTACATAGTCTATCTCATACTCTCCTATTTGAGCGTTCAAATGTAATTCCTTATTTGTCCTTCTCTTCTTACCAATTTGGTGTATTTCCCTATTTAGTAAGGGATCTATCTTTCCTAGCTCATATTGTCTGATTAAATTTTGTAATTCTTGTACAATGCTTTCGTCTTGAACAAACTTAATATAAGTGTATAAAAATTCCATGAGCTTGCTTACCTCTTTTCCTTCTTTTGGCAAAGAAGATCGATCAAATGCCAAAGGCATTCCATATTCTCTCACTTCTGGTCTTGTCTTTGATGTAGAGCTTTGGCTTCCTCTGAATTCATTCCTGGCTTCCTCAAACATCTGTCTTTCTTTCCTTGCATCAAACATTTGTGTCTTCTTTGTAGCTTTCCTGATTCCTGAATCTTCTGTAGTCTTCCCTTGTGTCAGTCATTCTTCTCCTGTAACAACGCCTCTTCTAGTTATAACAGTGACTCTAGGGTCTTCTCCATGAGGTTCAACATAGATTATTTACACTTGTAGGTTCTGCTAAGGACCTCGTCTTTCTTGAAGCTTAGCTAGAAGCACAGGACAATCTTCTATAACATGGTCAAATGAGATACAATAATTGCAAGTGGTACAAGGGTTCCGACAATCCATTTCAAGGTGTCCTAGTTGTGCACAGTTATAACAGATGATCTGTCCTTGGCCTCGACTCATTCCTCCTCCTCATCCTCTTCCTCTGAATCCACCGCGAGGATTGAAGTTTCCTCTCCCAGAAGATTTATACTGAGTAATGTTTCCTTCTTGCTGTACTTTGCCTTGAATATTATATATGTCTCTTGACCTTTCATGCATGAGATCATAAGCCCTACAATCCCTATCATCGTGTCATATGGATTTACATAATGTACAATACAAATTTGTAGGTCTTTGAACATACTTTTTCATATAATGGAACTCAGCAGTTGGGTAAGGTGACTTGCTTCAAGGGGCTTGGAGCTCCAGAAGCCAAGTATTCATTGAATAAAGGGAAATGTTCCTTATCATGGCCTTCTGATCTGCATCTAACACACCAGATGTATTCTCTTTTATATTTTCCCTTGTCTTTCTTCATATCTTTGACCTGTAGAGACAAAATAGTTAGATGACTCAAGATCTGGCTCATACTTGAGCTGGATTCTCCCATAGGGGATGATTCTAGCTTCATGGAAATCTCCAATGCCTCAGCCTACAAAGCAATCTTCTATTGCATCAAGGGAACTTTGATGTGTGGTAGAAGAGCAACAATGAACCATTCCTTGTTCTACTCGTCTGGGATCTGTAAAGTCAATCGGCCTGTTAAGGTCTTGAATCTCTGATCGAACTCCCAAACAGGTTCAACCACCTTCTACTTGATCTCTTTCAGCTCTATGATACATTGGGACTCTGACTTAGGTTTCTTGAATTCTGCAATCAACGCGTTCTTGATCTAATTCAATGGATTAGGCTGTGCAAGTCCTTGGACAAGTTTCATGTACCAACTCAGTGCACGATCTCTGAGGGTTGCACTAAACTGGGTTATTTTGACAGATTCATCTGTGATATTCTTAATATTCCATGTGGCTTCACATAGAAACCAGTGTTGATAAGGATATTTAGATCCATCTCTCCTAAATATAGGGAGTCTCATCTCATCTTCCATATATCTTCCTAGGGTCCCTGACTGAATATGAGGTGGATTACTATTGACAGTGCTTTGGACGCTCTGGTTACTGGGATTACTCTAGTTGCTTAATACTACTGAATCAACATGAGGGATACCAATACTTACTTCGATGGTCTGCACAGTTTATGAGGTTTCAGGCTCTTCTCGGTGAAACTCTTTAGCTTTTCCTTCCTCTTCCCTGGCGGGTTCTGAATGTTCTTCATCTGTCAGTTCTGCTTCTTCTCCACTGTAGAAACCTTCCTCCCCATAGTTCTGCTTAAAAAGGTTTTCAAGATGAACTTATTTGAATGCTCTCCCACTGCGCGTATGTGCAGCTTCTCTGTCGATGTCGCTGTCTGAATTCTTGAACATTATCCTTTCTTGATCCAACCAATCTATTGTGTCTTCAATATGTTCTGCTCATGCAATAACATCTTGATTCTCAGCTTTAGAAAATGAAAACATTTCCCTCTAGGTCCCTTAAATAAATATCTCTTGGCTTGGCTATACGATTCTACTCCATCAACAACAAACTTTGTGATTTACCCTCCAATGGTACTATCAAACCAATGATCTACTGCTCGTGATACATTGTTATCAACTCTCTTGACCTTCTTGATCAACTCCGATGTCCAAAACACAAGAGGTCTAGATCGGATCTCGAACTAGGTATCTGCTAATCTAGCTAGCCACTCATATAGCTCCTGATGGATCCCTCCAAAGAATATCTCATGTATATCGGTGAAGATATATATTTCTAGCCAATCCTCAGTGCTAAGATTAGGGTTCGTATTCTAGGCTTCAACGAAGTCCTTATTTTGATCCTCTATCCACTTTTGAATCTCTGTCTTCGATGGAAACCACCTTAACATTCCCTCAAAAAGATTCATGTCCTGGCAATAGAACCATTTGTTGGCACAGGGGCAGACCCAAGGTTCATCTCTAAGAGCGCACCAACAAGCCCTAACTACTGGCCCTTTTGGAAACACCTATGAGGAAGATGAAGTCTCACCTAAAGCAGTTATGAGGGGGTTGTAGGACAGAGATGTCTACAACCAAAGGGAATATCAAGTGGATATAACACAAGAACAACACAACATTCATATATCACTTGTCAACTTAGATCTATTCTGCACATCTACTTATCAGATCTAAAGTAGTAATGCAATCATAGTATATCAATGACAGACACAAAATACCAATCACACACAACACAAAATATACGTGGTTCACCCTCTCTCTAGGGATACGTCCACATAACTGTGCTATAATATATTAAGGTAAACCATAGAGTTCTTATCTGCACTCTTCGCTAGCATATCTTCTCACTTCTCCTCTCTTTTTCTTCCCCTCCCTACGCACCCAGCTATAGGGTTGATCTTCGCACCTAGCTGAAAATCTTACAATCCATAAGGATCTTACTCTCAGTACTTTTGTTTCTCAATACAATACTCACTCACATCCACAATACAAATGGATCAATAGAAATATCATACCAACCCAACGTACCAACCTAACCTAGGCCCTTTAGACCTCTATTTATACATTACAATATCTCACTGATAGCCTTAGGCCGAAACCTAGGTGTCCAAAACCCTAGATACCAAAACCCTAGGTGTCTAAAACCCTAGGTCAACTTGACCCATATTTTCAGGGCTTCACCAGCCTATCTTTCCTTTCTTCTAGTGCGGTGCTCCAAATCATCCAACGGTGGATTTTTCCACTTGTTGACCTGTCCATGATCCTTCTTCCTTGCTTATCTGTCATCCCCGATCTCCTCATCCAATGTCTTTCTTTATCGGGCTTTGCTCCATCTTTTCTGCTCTTTTGTTCACTTCGACCCAATAACAGTCACTCTGTCTTCCGCACAGTTCCCATTCTCCCTTTTCTTCCTTGATCTTTGCATGCTTCCATAACCAAGGGCCAACAAGAATTTGAGAAAATTAGGGCAGGCACATATCGGTTGCAAAATTTGAGGGGGGAACCCGATGCCCTCTCGGTGAATGGACAATCCCTAAAACAATATTTATGTTAAAAAAAAAATAATGTGTGTCTTTTCATGTTATTTTCTAATTAGGATAAATGTGTAGGTGTAAGGTAGACTGATTGAAAAGTCCTTTTATTCCTGTCTTTTCTTTTGTTTGGTATTTTCTTGTAATAAATTTGTGTTCCATGAAGCATTGGTTGACCCAAATAAATATGGTGTAGAAAACTCTGCTCCTAACTCGTGCTTACATGCAACATAAGAAACACTGGGAAATTGCATTTTTTTTCAAAGAGTTCTATATCTTGTCTTTGCAAACAAACGACCTTAGTGAGTGATGAAGTATCCGCCTAGTGGTATGGTAAATCCTAAAGGGAAATATAGCAAGTTGGAAAGGACCACATGTACCTCTAGACAGAGCTAGAAGGAATTTCACATTAACCATTTCATCTTGCAGAGAACAAACATCCTCCTCTCCCACTCACTCAGGGAATCTCCGCCAGAAATAAATCAATTATAATAAATGAGTGCAAAGTAGGAGAGGGTATGCAGATAACTCTGCCAGTGCTATGTACGCTCGTTGGCAACAAAGAAACACCATAGCGAGTGAATAATGATAACTAAAACAACCTCGAGCTAGTGAATGCCTTACCTGACTCTTGTCAAAAGGGGGCCTGGGTCACGGTCAAGAGGAATGAAGGTGGGATAATGGTTAAACTCCATAGGTGGACCCAGATTCATGAACCAGGGGAATTGTAAACACATATATGGGAAATAATCTGATAGAAGAAAAGCCAATCAGTTTCTTAACCAACTTATGGATCAACTAAGCCCGAGGGAAGGGACAAAGATTCTTCTTTCACCCAAAGAATCACCATTTGTTGAGTGCTCAACATACCCTAAAAGATTTTATGAAATTCTGTCACTTTTGGGTACCACTTGTTTTCTTTTGTTTTGTTGTATGAATTGAGTCCATTGTGGAGGGATTGATAAATTTTTTTTTTATGTCTTTTCATTGATGAAAGTGGATTTGTTTGAACCTGTCAATGTGAAAACCTTTGTGTCTGAAGGAACTTGGCATTCTAACTAAGAATCTGTAGCTAAAATTATGACTAGCGCGCCTGTGTTCAGCGTCGGAAAAATCCAAGTAAGTAAAATGACCACATAGTAACAATAATAGACGATCGTTGATGTATCATCGACATCGATAGAAAGCAGAGTAAATTTACGCTAGTTGTTCGCCAAGAAGATTCAAGAGTTAGTTGATTTCCCATCAACGTCAGTGAAATACGAGAGGGATAAACATTGACATGAGCCATGATAAACCCTCGATAGCCGATGATGGATGCATTTGTTTGGGGTCAGTGAAATCTCAAAGGGTTAAATCATTGAAAATTTCCACATGGAAACATTGCCAATCGCCGACCCCCGATGCACTTTCGGCATCGACAATTTTCAAGGGGGTTAATCCGAGAGAACTTGGTTAAGCTTATCGTCGATCGTTGATCCTTGATACTTTTTCGACGTCGGCATGGAAAGATCTATTGTTAAAACAATTATCTAAGGAAAAGTCCCTGATTGCAAATAACACGATTAAACAAAGATGTTAGTTTCAAGCGCCACGTGTCTTTTCCACATAGGCATTTCGTACGACCTAGTTTCATCCCGAGTCACCTTAGGTTTCCCTGTGTCCTAGTCACACTTCTAAGTCAGCTTTCCCATGTCATCTCTGTACGGAAATATGGATCGACATCGAGTTTTTTTCCAGGAGATATCAACGAACAATGTTTAAAGAGAAGCCCCTACTCCTGATCCACCAGTTAGATTAGCGAAACGATGGGATGTTTTCAGCCCGAGATACCATCCGATTCTTCCATTTAATAGGCCAATTAATGTTTCTCTCCACATACATTGCTACCCCATGCACCGATTAAACAACAAGAATTTGAAATCTCCGATAAACTACATTATATCTCGTGCCACCAACCTACGATCAAATTTAATTTTAAACATAATGAAGATCTGGTGGAAGATTTTGTAGAACTGCACTCATATTCCGAATTGAATAACTGATGCGATAAGGTAAGTATGATTTCTATTTAAATCACTAAGACATCTTTGAACACCTCCATTATGCACATAAGTTTCCATTTCCAGAGTAGACAAAGAAGCAAAGAGAGCGTCTCAAGAGTTGTGTTTGATTGTCAGACTATCAAAACTAGGTTAAGCTAGCAAAAGAGGAAACAATGCCTCCAAGAAAGCCAATGACCAGACGCTCGCCGAGGGAACCAAATTTAAAAGAGGCAAAGATTGGTGAAGGTTCTTCTCCTAGCACTACAAGGCAGTTAGAATATGCTCCCAGGGCAGAACCAGTCATTAAAACTTCGACCAAGAAGGCATTCATTCAACCCCCATCTTTTGGCGATATAGAAGCGACCACTGGATCTAAAATAATGCTCCCGCAATGGGGAAATTTATTAAACAAAATCAACCAGGAGGATTACCTGGATTTTATCGCACACAATGACCCAGATGTAAGGGCACTCGATGACCAAGTTTTCCTGAACATTTGACGGTCGTGCTTACCAATCATACCAAGTTTTCTCAAAAAATCATACCAAGTGGTAGAAATAATTGATTACATCAGCGCAGTGCAGAAGGGATGAGACATAGAGGAGCATAGTATTTGAGTGATAAGGGATATCAACATCTCTCGGATCTGGAAAGAAGCCGAATACTAGGTAAGTATGGCCCATGAACCTCAACGGGAGATACAGAAGAAGTGGGACGAGTGTGAGAAAGTCTGGGAAAATATCAATCAGGAGATGAAAGGCATTGGCCTCCCAGGATTCGGTTCACTCGAAGACTTTGTCGACCTGCATGACATAGTCAAGTGACATGCAGAACAAGACTCATCATGGGAAGTAGATATCACACAGGTGGAAAGCATGGCACCAGGTCAAAAACAACAGTTTATGTAACATCCAATCAAGGCTCATGCAGTTTTGCAACCGTTGATTGCCAAGATCATCAAATACACAGAACGAGCAGTAGAAGTGAAAGAAATAATTTCATCCTCGATGGATCAACATAGGTTCCCATATGATAACACATGCGAGGATCTCTTCTTCAAGTGGTCAGAAAATGAGAAGAGTCATCGACTCCAGTAGAACCACAAGAATATTTCCAAAGAACAAAGAGATCAAGTGCCATGGGGCACTATTTTGTTTTAATTAACTTAAACTTGTAGCAACTATTTTTATTTAGTGATTCTTTATAAATAAAAGGATTAACCTTTTAGAAAAGGTCGATGGTTTTGGGAAAAGACCCTCTTTTTTGGAATTGTAAAGAACTATTTTTGAACAACCTTAATTGAGAAGTCTTGTTGAGGACCAGAGACAAAATTTTGTTTTTCATCAAAGGAGTTATGTGATTGGATTGAGGAGGAATTACTTCCAACTTTTATTTTAGTAATTGATGTTGTAACGAGTAAGAGTTTATGACTCTATTGATAAGTTATTTGTTTCAATATTTTTACAGTTCTTTTGTTCTTAATGATGGAAAGAAAATCACTGTGTTAATGTGTGATTGATGTTAGAGGTAAGGAAACTATTTTTCTTGCAATCATATTATTACATGCATATTTTTCTTACTATAATTGTATCTCAATCAATGATGCAATACCATCAATTAATGTATTAGTACTAGGCTTGTAATAGGTGTGAATATCTTTGTCTGCATGCTTGAGCATGAGGGTTATCCCAAGCTCAACCATCTTCAGTAGTTAAGAATCCCTTCTATCCATTGGTTTATACCAACACATCTCATTTTATCAGACTCATATAATAAAAGAAAAGACAAAAAGGGAACGTTTAAACTGAAGGAGGAATTTTCATAGGATGATATCTTGTCAATCACCAAGTAAATCCCATCGATAAATTAGCTAGAACGAAAGATATGGAGAACCATTCCACCATCAAACATTGTAGAGTCTAATTGGGCCACTAAGGTAGGTTTGGTTCTTGTTGTTGACTTAAAGGGATCTTAGACCCCTCAATAGAATTGGTGCTAGAAGGAGGGCCTGAATGAATGAATGTATAACAATATTTCTGATATAATATTTGGCATAGCCGATAGATTCAAAACAACCCACATGCATGGCTAGTCATTCTCAAGACAACCCACATACAAAGAGTACTCCCAAAATGAGTAACTTACCCCGGCACGAGGAAGAAAACCTATTCTATGAAATACCTTATGCTCTTCCCCATGAGGAGTTGAACCAATTCAGAAGAATCATAAGAGCTTACACTCAAAAAATTGGATCATTTCCCTTAGCCCCGTTACTTCCTTGTAGAAGAAAAGTAAGAAGACCAGTGATCAATACCCCTGACCAGGTTTTTGTTCACATAGTAGAAGACATGATAGATTTTACCCTCACTTAGATCGAACAAACCCTCAATCTGATCCCCGTAACACCAACTGATAACTACTCCAAGCCGAACAATTTCAAATCCGACGAGGAAGGGTTCAACTCGGATCATTAAGTTTTAGAATCAGAGAACATGGAGGATAACAATGATAACAATGAAGAAAGGGGAAATCCACCTCCAAATAATCAACCTTGGTTAGCCATATATTCTCTGGAAATCCTTGGATAGGTATATAGCCTCCCTCAACATCCAAAAAAATTACTTCCCAAGTTCGACCTTGAAACCTCCGGATTGCCCGAAGACCATATTAAAAATTTCATACTAGCTATAAGACTGATGAACGTACAACATGAGGACATAGTGTGTATACTTTTTCCTTATACATTTGATAATTCAGCCTCGAATTGGTATTTTAACTTGATCGTAGGGTCCATAACTAGTTGGACGAAGTTTCAAAAAGATTTCTTAGACAAATTTGTAGAAGAAACCACCACAGGAGATTTGATGGCTGAACGCTTTTCCGCCACCATGAGTTCAAAAGAAAAGATTAAAGACTTCAATCAACAATTTACCTCTATCCTGAACAAATTTCAAACCTACTAAGCAGTTACAAATTGAGGTATATGCCTAATGCTCTCCCTGCTTCTATTTCCATGTTTGTGAGAAGGGCTGCCAAATATACCCTAGCTGAAAATTTCGAGGAAGCCAAAACGATTGAATTCCAAATGAAGGGACGAAAAGAGGGCCATGTCTCACTAGTTAAGAAGGAAGTTCAGCCTCCGCCTAGGAGAGGACTGTTGTTGACTAGCATTATGGGAAAATAAATAGAACAAGGTCGCGAAAAGGGAAGCGAGGACATAGAAGAACTACAATGGATGATAAAGAAACTATCAAATCAAATTGTAGACATGAAAATAAGTGACAGGGAAGTAAACCAAGGTCAAAGGCCGTATCAACCCTTTTTAAGGAGAAACCCACCTTTCAAAGCGATTGAACCTCCCCCAACCAACTTAAACATTGACCTGGGTAATGTAGCATACGACTCTTTATGTATGTATCATCAAGAGAAACATTCTGAAAGAGACTGTCCCCAATGGGTGAATGCTATGAATTTAATGGCCAATCAGTTCCTAGATGAATTTTCCCTTACCGAAAAATCGAGCGGCTCAACGGTAAACATTGCCAATTAGAAGGAAGTTGAGCCTCCGGAAGAAACAACCATGTTGTTATAGGATCCTGACTTACCAATGCCTCCCAATAATATATTTGAGGTTCAAGAACCACCCGTTGAGGTTTTGGCTGTGCAAACGCGAAGTAAGGGTCAACCGGTCTCAAATGACCTTACCATTGTCTAATATTTGAGGAGAAAACAAACAACCAATCACTCGAAAGCACCTTTTGTCTCCCAAATAAATCCTATAAACATCCATACACTAGAGTCACCCAAGCTAGACTACAACATAGTAGAAGACTTGAAAAAGTTGAAGGCTAATGTGTCGGTCATGGACATGTGTAGAATTCTCTAACAAAAGGACTTTCTGTTACAAGCCTTAAATTCAATAGAAGCCCCTATAACAAAAACTCACCTAGGGGAGGTTCCATCTCCCATAGATCTAAAGAATAAACCAAATGTGAATGCTTGCTCTGTAGATAAAAAGGGAAATCCTTTTGTCCCACCTTTCCTTTTAACATTTGAAGTCTTCAACAAAACCTCCATAATTGTTTAGCCAACTCAGGGGCATCCTCTAATGTCATGCCATTATCCATCTGCAATAAATTAAATGCAGTTCCACTCAAAAGTTATAAACACGTTATTCAACTAGATAGAACTCAGGTAAAAGTTATTGGGGAACTTAAGGATGTCATGATCATAATGGCTACACACCCGAAATTTTTTCAAGTAATTGATATCATTGTAGTAGATATACCAGAAGCTTATGGACTGCTACTTAGTCGATATTGGTCCGAGAAATTGAATGGATACTTCAACATGAACTAGTCTCACCTCTAGTTGCCATTCAAGGGACATACCAACATGATTAGGATCGATAGGGAGAGGTATCTCAAACATACTGTCATCGATTTAGAAGTCTTCAATGAAGCCTCATCGGCATATTTCCCTGTGATAGGAAACTACTCCTGTGATTCTAATTTCAGAAATTTCGCTCCTCTCTCATTTGATGTACCTCTCACTCAAAACTAAGAAATGGATTTTCAATTGAATCTACTAGCAGCAGTGAAAGAAATCCTCTTCTTCCAAGAACCTCTTTTGGAAACCGTAGACAAGGTATGCAGAGATGAGGAAGTAACTAGAAATGAAGAAGATGATAAATTTCTGTCACAAGTTCGGATGATGTACTTTTGATGGGTCTAAATTGCAAGAAGGGTCGGGAGCAGGATGTATCCTCATTCACCCAAGGGAGAAACAAAATTTCTTATCTTGCAGACTAGAATTTGAATGCACTAATAACAATGGTGAGTATGAAGCTCTGGTTCAAGGACTAAATAAATCCATAGAATTAAACATTAAAGAACTGAAATTTTTTGGGGACTCTGAAATTATTGTCAGGCAAGTATATAATACTATACATTGCAACTCACCCTACTTGAGAAATTATCAACAAGAGATGCATAGGCTACTAGAAAATTTTGAGGCCTTTAATATTACTGCGGTTCCTAGGACAAAGAACACTCTTGATGATTCCCTAGCTACTGTAGCCTCAAGGATATCCCATTTAGAAGACTATGAAGCCTCCAGGTTCACTGTGGAACTAGTCTACAAACCATCAATACCCAACAATATTTCTAATTGGAAGGTTTTTGAAGGAGATGAACAAATTATAGACTTTCTAACCAATCAAGAAAATTTTAAAGATATGTCTATTGATGATGAAGTATTACAATATCAACTAGCAGATATTGATTTCCATGAACAAAGAGGCGAAACATATCACTCTAGTAACAAACCAAGGTTTCACACAATACTAAAAGTGGTATCCAAATTGGAGAACCTTTTCGACCCAAGGGAAAGATTTAAAGGGTCAATGGACACAAAGACAGGGAGTTCGTGTCCCATATATGAGACTATAAATCTAGAAACCTCGAAAAACCTTAATAATATAAATCTAGGCAAAAAAATGTCTAAAGAAGAAAGAAAATCTTATCTCAAACTTTTTAGAGAATATCAAGATGTTTTTGCATGGTCCTACCGAGAATTGAAAAATTATGACACTCACATTATTCAACATGCAATCCCGTTAAATTCCAGAGTAAAACCCTTTCAAAAAAAGCTCAAGAAGTACCATCCATCTTTGGAATTCCTCATGTTTCAAGAGTTAAAGAAATTAGATGCTAATATTATCTTTCAGGTTAGACACTCTGCCTGGGTAGCAAATTTGGTTCCTGTCGGGAAAAAGTCTAGGGAAATCTACCTGCATGTATATTTCAGAAATTTTAACAGAGGATTAGAAAAGGATAACTACCCAGTCCCACCCATTGAACAACTCTTGCAGACTGTGTCTGGTTCTGAAATTTTCTCCCTTCTAGATGGTTTTTTAGGTTACAACCAAGTTATAGTTTCATAACAAGACTGATTGAAAACTACCTTCTGAACCAGGTGGGGAACTTTTTCTTATAAACGCATGCCCTTTGGGTTGATTAATGCAGGAGAAAACTTCCAAAGGGCCATAGACGTAGCTTTTCAAGGATTTATTAATAGATGTGTAGTAGTATACTTGGACGACATGACTGTGTATTCAAAGAATAGAAAAGACCACATCGAACATCTAACCCAGATTTTCGAAAAGTGTAGGAAATATGGAGTATCTTTAAACCCTAAGAAAAATATATGTGGTGTTGAGGAAGGGGAATTACCATATCATATTATATCTCATGAAGGAATTCACATATATATAGAACCAATAAAGGAAATATCTCAACTTCGCTTACCCCACAACAAAAAGGTTATGCAATCCTTCTTTGGGAAAAATAATTTTGTGAGGAAGTTCACGCCCGATTTCACTGAAACTATCAAACCCTTACAAAAAATGATTCGCAAGGATGCTGATTTTAAGTGGGATGATGAGCGAAAAGATCCTTTCAACAATATCAAGATTGCAATATCTCAAGATCCGGTGCAACAAAGTCCCAACTTTAGTAAATATTTTTTTCTCTATACTTTCGCCTCCGACCAATCCTTAGCTCCAGTTTTGACCCAGAAGGATGATGATAACACTAAGGCACTGATATCAATCATGAGCACTAATCTCCAAGGGGCCTAATTGAATTACCCTACTATAGAAAAACAAGATTATGCAATGTACAAAGCAGTAAAACATTTCAGATCTTACATCCTAAAAAATCACACCAAAGTCATTGTGCCTTATCCTCTAGCCCGGTCCCTATTCACTCAACATGATATGGGGGAGAGAAGAGAAAATTTGATGGAATTTGTCCAAGAATTTGATCTAGATATAAAAACCACCAAACTAGTGAAGGGACACGGATTACGTAAATTGGCCGCAGAAGCCCAAGACCAAATAAATTAAGACCTCAGGTGGGAAAATGAATTAGCATTATGGTGTAGTGAAGATTTATACATTCCCCCAAGGAAAGAGTACTGGTATGGAAAACTGTTTTACCTCCTGCATCATGGGACTTGCCCAGAAAACCTAAACCCTAAGGAAATGAGAGCTCTTAGACTAAAATATGCACAATATCGCCTCATAAATTTAGTGCTTTTCCACATAAATTATGATGGGGTACTCTTGATACGTCTTGAACATGAAGATGCATAAAAGGTTTTGAGGAAGCTATAGGTAACTCCCCATAATTTATGGTATATAGACAAGAAGCCATTCTCTCAAATGGGTTATATCTTCCATCCCTTCAGCTTGCTCAGGGTTCGAGAGGACAACCCTCATCAGTTATTCAACAGAGAATTGATACACTCCTCATGTTGGAAGAGGAAAGGGAGAAAGAAAAATAAAAGTTCGTCACTCATTAGAATATAGTTAAAAGATGGTTTGACAAGCATAAGGTCAAAGAGAAGAATTTTGAAGTAGGAGACTTAGTCTTGAAATGGGATAGAGCAAATGAACCTAAGGGAAAATATTCGAAGTTCCAAAATCTATGGCTCAGACCTTTTCAGGTATCTGAGAAATTTGGGGCAGGCATGTATCGATTGAAAAATATGGGGGGGGGAACTCAACGCCCTCCCGGTGAATGGACAAGACCTAAAACAATATTTATGTTAAAAAACAAAATGTGTGTGTCTTTTCATGTTATTTTTTTATTAGGATAAATGTGTAGATGTAAAGTAGACTTATTGCAGAGTCCTTTTATTCCCATCTTTTCTTTTGTTTGGTATTTTCTTGTAATAAAGTTGTGTTCCCCAAAGCATTGGTTGAACCAAATCAATATGGTGTAGGAAACTTTGCTCCTAACTCACGCTTACATGCAACATAAGAAACGTTGGGCAATTGCATTTTTCTTCAAAGAGTTCTATATATTGTATTTTCAAATAAACAACCTTAGTGAGTGATGAAGTGTTCGCTTGGTGGTCTGGTAAAACCTAAAGGGAAATATGGAAAGTTGGAAAGGACCACATGTACCTCTAGACAGAGCTAGGAGGAATTTCACATTAACCATTTCATCTTGCAGATAACAAATGTCCTCCTCTCCCACTCGCTCAGGGCATCTCCGCCAGAAAAAATCAATTACAATAAATGAGTGCAAAGTAGGAGAGGGTATGCAGATAACTCCATTGGGTCTATGGACGCTCCCTGGCAATAGAGAAACATCGTAGCGAGTGAATAGTGATAACTAAAACGACCTTGAGCCAGTGAATTACTTACCTGACTCTTGTCAAAAGGGGGCGTGGGTCACGATGAAGAGGAACAAAGGTGGGATAAGGGTTAAACTCCATAGGTGGACCCAGATTCACAAACCAAGAGAATTGTACATGCATGGATGGGAAATAATCAGATAAAATCAAATCTAGTAAGTTTCTCAACCAACTTTTTCATCAACTAAGCCTGAGGGAAGGAAAAAAGATTCTTCTTTCACCCAGAGAATTGCTATTTGTTGAGCGCTCAACACACCCTAAAATATTTTATGAAATTATGTCACATTTGGGTACCACTTATTTTCTTTTAGTTTTCTGTATGAATTGAGTCCATTGTGGAGAGATTGCTATTTTTTTTTCATGTCTTTTCATCAATCAAAGTGGATTTGTTTGAAACTATCAGTGTGAAAACCTTTGTGTCTGAAAGAACTTGGCATTCTAACTAAGAATCTGCACCTAAAATTGTGACTAGCGCACTTGTGTTTGACGTCAGCAAAATCCAAGTAGGTAAAATGACCACACAGTAACAATAATCACCAATCATCGATGTATCATCGTCATCGGTAGAAGGCAGAGTAAATTTGTGCTAGTTGTTTGCCAAGAAGATTCATGAGTTAGTCGATTTCCCATCAGCATCAACGAAATATGAGACGGATAAAAATTGACATGAGCCATAATAAACCCCAAATATCTGATGAAGGATGTGCTTGTTCAGGGTTGGTGAAATCTCAAAGGGTTAAATCATTGAAAATTTCTGCATGGACACATCGTCGATCACCGACCCTCGATGCACTTTTAACATCGACAATTTTTGAGGGGGTTAATCTGGGAGCATTTGGGTAAGATTATCACTGATCATCGATCCTTGATACTTTTTCTGCATCGACATGGTAGGATATGTTGTTAAAATGATTAGCTAAGGAAAATTCCCCGATTCTGTGTAACATGATTAAACGAAGATGCCAATTTCAATGCCACGTGTGTTAGCCACATAGGCATTTCATATGACCTAGTTTCATCCCAAGTCACCTTAGGTTTCCCTGTGTCCTAGTCATACTTCCAAGTCAAATTTCCCATGTCATCTATGTACGACAAGATGAATTAGCGTCTGGGTTTTTTCTAGGAGATATCAATGAATAGTGTTTAAAGAGAATCCTTGACTCACGATCCACCAGTTAGATTAGCGAAATGATGGGATGTTTTTAGCATGAGATACGATCAGATTCTGTTATTTAATAGGCCAGATAATGTTTCACTCCACATACGTTTCTAACCCATGCGTCGATTGAACAATGAGAATTTGAAATCGTTGATAGACAACATTATAACCCTCGCCCATGCTACCAATCTACGATCGAATTTAATTTTAAACATAATGAAGATCTGGTGGAAAATTTTGTAGAACCGCACTCTTATCCTGAATTGAATAACTAATGTGACAAGGTAAGTATGATTTTTGTTTAAATTACTAAGACATCTTTGAACACCTCCATTGTGCACAGAAGTTTCCATTTCCAGATTAGCCGAAGAAGCGAAGAGAGTGTCTCAAGAGTTACATTTGATTATCGGACTAACAAAACCAAGTTAAGCTAGCAGAAGAGGAAAAAATTCCTCCAAGAAAGTCAATCACCAAAGGCTCTCCGAGGGAACCAAAGTTAAAGGAGGCAAATATTGGTGAAGTTTCTTCTCCTGGCACTGTAAAGTAGTTAGAATATGCTCCCAAGGCAGAACCAGTCATTAAAACTTCGACCAAGAGGGCATTCATTCAGCCCCCGGCTTTTGGAGATACAAAAGCAACCAATGGATCTAAAATAATGCTCCCACATTGGGGAGATCTATTCAACATAATAAACCAGGAGGATTACTTAGATTTTATTCCACACAATGACCCGTATGTAAGGGCGCTCGACGACCAAGTTTTCCTGAACATTTGGCAGTCGTCCTTGCACATGGTAGCCTTTCGAACTCCAATTTTCCCATGCATCGAGACCTTGAGATGGTTAATTGATCACATAGACACGCATAAATTCCTGATCAACATTGAGAATGGTAGGTGTGTCAGATTTTTTGTCCTAACAAAATTCCATAAGTACTACAAGCTCAGTGACTCGGAGGAGAAGCTGAACAAAGACTTCATGGTGAAGTTATATGAATTCCACGACACCAGACTAATGATGGCCTCATGGTGGAAGGAGAACAAAAAATTTACAAACCAGAGCAACGACTGGTACGGGAAAGTGAACCCGAGGGAGACATATATCTACTTGATGGCTCTCATCTTCTGATTATACGGGGAAAAGGGCTACGCCAAGTTCTCGAAGGCATGGATGCCCCTGGCGTACACTGTGTCTATTTCAGAGAGTAGTTTCAACTGGGGAGAAATTATCTCCATGCAATTGAGCACCAATGTATTGCAGGCTCAAACACCAAAATAAGGAGAAGCTCCCACTTTTCACATGGCCTCATATCTACTAGATGTAATCTATGTGAGGAGTGTCTTTACCGGTATGAATTTGTTTTGACACAATGTAGAACTACCTGTGCATGTCTACTTCAACATCCTATGGGAGAACATGTACAAAAAATCTTATGCCCTTATTTGCGATGATTTCATCACCCAGGTTTATTTCATTATATTTAAAAAGGAATGCCCAAGGGTGTCTGTACCAGCCAAGAAAATGATCTCGAAGGTAGGCCATTGGTATCTAGATGAACACACAACCTATATTAGTTTGTTCAAGGCCACCAAAGCACCACATTTTCTCCCTGCTCACATCCTAGACCAGATCATCGTAGGAGAAATCTGTTATCAGACTATCTTGCAGGGGTATAATGCCACTTTGGTCAAGGACAAGAAACAAGCATTTATACCCTACGATTTCTATGTGGGGTTTTATATAGTGAAGGAAAGGGCTCAAGATAAACAAGAGGGTTTGAGTCAACTGGAATATAGGTTCCCAATAGGCCATTTTCTCAAGCATGACCCTAAAGGCCTTGTCCTCAAACATGCTTCACAAGTCTCTTCCTGTTGGCCATACACGCATGACAAGTTTGAAGATGAGATTTTTACAGATTGTGCTTAGGATTGGGAGGAGGTATTACAAAGGAAAGTTAACCTGAACATGACCAGTTTCAAATATATGAGCATGGATGAGTAGGTCGAAACAGTAGAGTGGTCAACTCAAGAAGTTATCAGGGTTAGAGAAGAAATCAAAGTAGCATAAACCACAAACGCATAAAGGAGAGGGTTGTTGTTACTAGAAGGAGCCAAGAGAGTCATAGACTAGATAGAGAATGACTCTCAAATCATAGAAATGAAGAGGATCCCCTTGGATGACCCAATTACAATAAGAGAGGATCCAAATGGCTCAGAGTCAATACAACTGGAGAAAATCATCAGTCTAGAAAACCCTAGATTTCCATCACCACAGATTAGATCATTGGTGACCATTCCAACCCAGTTTGAAAGTCCAAGAACATTAGGTGAAACAGGTGTGCCAAATCCCCTGTTTGATCTAATAACCATATGTGACGATGAGGAGAGTTCAAAGGTCTCATTGGTAACTCCAATACCAATTATAGAGGAGAATAAACCTAAGAAAACATCTGCTCCAAGTCCCGATACATCCATTCAAAACCCTCTGCAGGGTGACCATGAGGCTGAAAGTGTCTTAGACACTGAGTTTCTCGACTTGTCAAGGACCCCAAAAGATAGATTCAGAGAGGATATAGGATCAGGTGGACAAAAGGAGGAAGTGCAACATCAAGAGATCAACACTTCAACAACTGAACACCAGGTAATTACTGAACCTATCACTAACTCTTCAATTTTGGTCGATACCTCACCAACTGATGAACACCAAATGGAGGTTGAGCCATCGAAGCATATGAAAGAAGTACATGGACCAGTGCTATAAAAAATGCACATAAAAGGGAGCCTAGGAAACACTCTAACCTATGAAGAACAACAAATCCCTAAGCCTATTGATGAGGTCTCCAATATACATGTGATCACTTACGACAGGAAGAGGAGAGCTATCATGAAAAGGACCACCAAGAAGAGAAGACTCATGCTAGATAGCTCGATTCTCATCACCACAGAGGAGAAGATGCTCAGTATAGAATATGAAAATACATCTGAGCTCATCGAAATAGATATGGATATCACTGATGCCATGTTGGATCGAGCAAGGTGAGATGAAAAGGAACTATCCATTGCACTAAAGGAGCTAGATCATCTATGCCATTTGGAAAAATACTATAAAGACTTGATGTAGGCCACAATATTTCTGAAGAGTGAGTTCCAATATGCTTATGCAAAGTTCACAAGAAAAAGACATTTTTTCACTACAGGCATAGCCAATTTCCAAGAAGATACCCTTATGGCACTGACAACCTACAAGGACGTGGAGAGATGGTATTAAAAAACATACCAAGCGGTAGAAAGAATTGACTACATCAACGCAGTGCAGAAGGAACGAGACGCAGAGGAGCATGGTATTCGAGTGATAAGGGATTGCAACTTCTCTCAGATCAGGAAAGAAGTCGAATACTGGGTAAGTATGGAACAAGAACCTCAGTAGGAGATATAGAAAAATTGGGCCAAGTGTGAAAAATGCTGGGAAAAGATCGATCGGGAGATGAAAGGCATTGGCCTCCCAGAATTCAGCTCACTCGAAGACTTTGTTGACCTGCATGACATATTCAAGCGACATGAAGAACAAGACTCAACATGGGCAGTGGAGATTGCACATGTGGAAAGCACGGCACTAGGTCAAATACAACAATTTATGGAACATCTGATCAAGGCTCATGTAGTTCTGCAGTGGTTGAGTGCCAATATCATCAAATACAGAGAACGAGCAGTAGAAGTGAAATAAATCCTTTTAGCCCCAATGGATCAACACTGGTTCTCGTATGCTAACACATGCGAGGATCTCTTCGTCAAGTGGTCATAATATGAGAAGAGTCATCCACTCTAGTAGAACCATGAGATGATTTCCAGAGAACAAAGAGATCAAGCGCCACGTGGAACTATTTTTTTCTTACTTAACTTAAACTTGTAGCAACTATTTTTAGTAAGTGATTCTTTAAATAAAAGGATGGACCTTGTAGAAAAGGTCTATGTTTTTGGGAAAAGACCCTCTTTTTGGGAATTGTAAAGAACTATTTCTGAACAACCTTAATTGAGAAGTCCTGTTTAGGACTAGAGACAAAATTTTATTTTTCATCAAATGGATTATGTGATTGGATTGAGGAGGAATTGTTTCCAACTTTTATTTTAGTAATTGATGCTGTAACAAGTAAGAGTTTCTGAATCTATTGATAAGTTATCTGTTTCAATATTTTTGCAGTCATTTTGTTCTTAATGATGGAAAGAAAATCGTTCTGTTAATATGTGATTGATTTTAGAGTTAAGGAAACTATTTTTCTTGCAATCATCTTATTACATGCATATTTTTATTATGATAATTGTATCTCAGTCAATGATGAAATACCAACAAGTTAATGTATTAGTACTAGGCTTGTAATAGGTGTGAATATATTTGTCTGCATGCTTGAGCACGAGGGTTATCCCAAGCTCAATCTTCTTCAGTAGTTAAGAATCCCTTATATTAGTTGGTTTATACCAGCACATCTCATTTTATCAGACTCATCTAATAAAAGAAAATACAAAAGCGAACGTTTAAACTGAAGGAGGAATTTTCATAGGAAGATATCATGTCAATCACCAAGTAAATCCCATCGATACATTATCTAGATCGAAATATTTGGAGAACCATTCCACCATAAAATGCTACAGAGTCTAATTGGGCCTCTAAGGCAGGTTTGGTTCCTGCTGTTGAGTTAAAGGGATATTGGACCCCTCAACATGGCCCTACCAAATCATCAAGCATATTGTTTAAGTGGCCTACAAATTGGCCCTTCCCGCTACTTTCAAAATCCATCTAGTTTTCCATGTCTCTTGTTTGAAGAAAGTGGTGGGACAACATTGTAGGGTCCAAACCATCCTTCTAAAATTAAATGAAGAAGGCTCCCTTTGGATCCAACTGGAAGTAGTCATGAATCACCATGAATGTCAACTGCGTGGCAAAACTATAAAGGAAGTGTTGATCAAGTGGAATGACACATCACCAAAGGATATGACCTAGGAACCAACAACCATACTCCAACACTTTCCACACCTACATCCTTGAGGACAAGGCTACTTTTGAAGGGGGAGGGCATGTTAGGATCTGATCCTAACCCCTCTCCATGGGTCATTAGTTACTAGGATATGCTTTCTATGTAATAAAGGCCAACATTAGTTAATAAGGCCTAATAAATAAAGGAGAATAAGTCAATGTAAGAAGACCTAATATAAGCTTTCGCTTCTAGAAATATCTTCCTCTAGAAGTTTCCTTAGAAGGTATAATTAATATAAATAAGAATAGGAGACATTGGATATTTTTGTCTTGGATATTATTGTAAAAGAGATCTTCTCTACTGGAGGTTTCCTCCTCGAAGAGGCAATTGAACATTGATATCATTAATAAAGGTGCTCTTTTTGGTGTTATTATGGTATTATTCTGATATTGTTCAAGATAGATCATTGTTGGATTTCCATTGATTGCTAAATATTTATGTTCTGCATACTATATTATAGCTGGAACATTGCAGGTGGTTTCCTTTCCTTTTCTGACAGTCTTCATTATTGGATGTTATTCAGAGGGCCTCTTTCGTGCTCTATTTACATCTGTTGCACATGGGGGACATACGTCATGGTGGTCCTTACAATCTTTCATCATAGTCCTTCCAAATATTTGGCCTATTGCTACTCCTCATGTTGGATGATGGGGGATGCCTTAATTCCCTCCATCCAATGGATCTCTTCCTATCGAATTCAACACATATTGCTTTGGGACAATGATCTAGAGTCATTTTTGGTACCTTGGGGTTTGAAGTCATAAGTGGTAGGGTCCCTCACTACCGACAATGGGAATACATTAATGTCTCATGACTGGTAGATTCTACTAGGTGTTCAACATCAGATCCTCTATTACACTTGTTAGACTGTACTAGGTACCATGACACCCATTATCATTATTTATGGCTTGTCTTGTGTTTGTTAATGGTATACATCAATGAACGATAATCAAACGATATCTCACTATGTTCAACTCCAACACATATATTCACATGGTATAGACTCGTACCATGATGGTTTGGTGAAGACCTCGGGACTATAGTAGCATAACCTCTTTTTATGCTGATACCCAGGCTGCATTTGGATAGTACCACCCTATACATTGGTACTCATGAAGGATCAATTTTCCATCTCTTGCCCCAAATATCCTTCATTGATTCTAAGACATAGATCCATTGTGTATCTGTTCATGGCTATGATCTCTGTTTGACATGAATACAATGTGCATCTCTTTCTTGGCCATGATCACTACTATATATACATTTTACATGGATATACAATTTACTTGATTGGAGTCCATGATTATCATCACACCTGAGCATTGGTATGCCTGCCTCGGGAATTGAGTTGTTTTGACTTGTTTCAGTGTTGGTTGTTTTCCTTAGATTGAATTTTGGAGACCTTCACCCTCGACTAATTGCTCTTGAAGAATTATATTGTATGTCGGCCATCAATTTCTCTTTTAACCTCACACATTATGGGGAATATATTATAGCATCAAACTACACCTCTAAATGTTTTATGCTCTGTTTTGCCTTATCCCTATCCTCCTTACAAACAACTATTCCCCATACCTCCTTGAGTCCTTATGAAAAACATTATTTTGGAGGATGTACATGCCCTAAAAGTTATGTTACCCACATACATGCGGGTTGATTAAGGGACCCCCATGCACATGCTAATAAAATTTCAAAAAAAGATGATTATTCCCAAATTAATGATGAGTTACGGGATTGGTTAGTTGTCTAACTCATTTTTCTCATACTCAACTATCTCTAACTGATTGGAGACTGCATAAAAGGAAAATTTTCCTCATGGATAAAGGTAATGATACTTTGTAAATTCAAGCAATCACTCATTTGGCTATTCCCTCCGAGCATGTAAGCTCATTTTATCCTTATTGTTGTCGTTTCTTAACATGGAAACTCTTGTTTCCAATTTCTTTCTGATCACCAACCTTTTCTTTCCAAGAGTGTCTCCCTATACACTTGTTTGGGACTGTGGTGACTTTAGTGTCAGGAACGTTTTCATAGAAGGAGTCGAGGTGGAAGGATCTATGATCTCTTTCAACCAAGAAACACTGCATTGAGCAGGTATAAGCTACAACTACTTTTCTTCTTTTTCATCAATCACACAAAAAAATCATTCCTTCAAAGTGTTTTGCATCATTATTGTTCATATCTGTAATATTTTTGCATACATTTCAATAGAATACTAGTTTCTTTGTCATTTTCCATTATTTTACATATAACTAATAGGTAATTATTACTGTAACTACCTCTTTGTATAGATATACTTGCTCTAGTTTTTTGTAGGTTGCGAAGAAACCCTTGGGAAGGAGAGAAATAACTCCATGATTTGGGAACGACATCAAACATTTGGATCCTGGTGAGTAAAATTATCTCTCTTTCCATAAGTTAGTTATTTTTGTGAAATTTGGTTATTTTATCTTAGTTTGGTATTCTTTCTGAAAAGTACTTTATATATGGTCATAGCTATGTTGCAGTATTTCCCACTACTATAGGGGAGTTTCCCTGAAATCAATATGTTTAAGGTTCTTGCAGGTTGCAAAGGAACTATTGGAAAAGAATGAGGAGATTCTGACAATCGAGAATGACAACTATCGTAGGACTCTCGATGAGTTAATTCTTCTTCTGCTCTCAATAGTTAGTTATTTCCTTGAATTTGGTTAAAATGTATTTGTTGAGTGTTCTTTATGGAATTTTCTTTTTGTACAGCCTTAGATTTGTTGTAGTGATCCTACTACTGTAAGGGAATTTTCCCAAAAAACATTCATGTATATTTCTTCTTCTAGATCCCCACGTAGGAATATTGTCTTCACAATCATTTGTTCTACATCAAAATCAAAATCACCAACAATAGATAAAAGAAATATAATAGAAGTTAACATGGAAACAAGAGAAAAATTTTCATCGAAGTCAATTCCCTCTACCCGACAATGACCTTTTGCCACTGACCGAGCTTTGTATTTCTCCACTTTTCCTTATGCATTCAACTTCTTCTTAAAAACCCATATGATACCACTGGGATTTCTTCCAGTGAAGCACTCCACTAGATCCCAAGCCTCATTCTTTTCCAAAGTTGTAATTTCTTCAACCATGCCATTTTTACAGAGTTTTCCATCCTCCGAATCCAATGCCTCCCTAATAGTTCTAGGATCATCATCAATAATAAACAAACAAAATTTGAATGAAAATCAGGTGGAGTATACCTTTTCGGCAGGGATGATTTTAGGGGCTAAATTTCGCTCATGGGATAATTTTACATGCTTTTTCCAAAAACGAGATTCGCTATTTTAAAAATGATTCGCCCAAATTCTATAGGCTAAAATTATTTTAGCTTAAAAATCGCCAAAAGTTTATAAAAAATGTATAAAATACTTATAAATTTGAATATTTTTACAAAAACAACGCCAAACATTTATAGTTGACATATGAAGGACTAGTAAGATTCGCCAAGGTTTCTACATTTTAAAATAAATTTCCATCCTTAAAATCATCCATGCTTTTCGGTTGCCTTCTTTCTCAAACCGATCTTATTAGTACTAGAGTATGAGGCTCTTCTTCTAATTCCTATTCTTTTGTATAGTGTAATTCATTATCTTTAAATTCTTCTAATTCCTATTCTTCTATACAGTCTAATTCATTATCTTTAAATTCAAACTCTATATTCTCTAGTTATTCCTCCATTGGTAGGACTTCCTATTTGAAAACATATTTGATTTCTCTAAATACCACATATTGACTATAAAACCTTGTCACTTTCTAGGTTCCAAAGATTATAACTTTTTACACCATCTTTATAGCTAATAAATATATACTTTTTAGCCTTTTATCCATCTTACTCCTATTTTGTTTTGGAACGTGTACATAAGCATCATAGTAAAAAACCCTGAGATGTGTTAGAGAGGGTTTCTTACCAGTCCACACCTCATGTGGAGTCATGTCATCTAACGTTGATGAGGGTGATCGATTTACTAGGTAACATGTAGTGTCCACTGCCTTTGCCCATAATTCCTATCCCAACCTAACACCACTGAGCATGCTCCTTTCTCTTTCCATTAACATTTAGTTCATCCTTTTTGCAACTCCATTCCACTGAGGTGTGTATGGAGTAGTCTTCTACCTTTCTATACCACATTTATTACATAATTCCTCGATTTTATTCTCGTAGAAATCCCCACCATTATCCATCCTCAACACCTTAATTTTCTTCTCTGTCTAATTTTCTACAGGAACCTTCAACTCTTTAAATTTGTCAAAGAATTTAGATTTATTAATGAGGAAATAAACCCATGTATTCCTTAATAAATCATATATAAATCATACATGGTAAAAATATTTACCTAGTGATGGAATCATCATGGGTCCAAACACATCAATGTGCATCAACTATAAAATCCCCCTTGCCCTCCTATCACCAAAGGAGAATCTTACCCGATTCTGCTTCCCATACAAACAATTTTCATAGAAATAAATATCCAAGATAAATTTGACATACCTTCAACCATACCTTTACCATGTAGTACTTAAATCCCCTTATCTTCGATATGCCCCAGTATTTGATGCCAAAACATATCCTTTTCTCTAGAGATTGCAGTAGTTTTTTCTTCTTCAACTTCAATATCAAGAACAATGGAACTATTGCACCTATCACTAATAGTTCTTCCCAACAATTTATACAAAGTTCCAATCCAAACTCCCCTCAAAAACACCATTGCTCCTCAAAGCATCATGTAGGTTTTTTTTTCAAACACTATTTTTACACCTGTATCGTTCATCTTTCTTACATAAATCAAATTCCTTGTCAATCCTAGGATATGTATAACACTAGGGAGTGTTCTAATACTATCATCCATGAGCTTCAAATTGACTTTTCCCTGTCCTGTGATTTTGGTTGTTGAGTCATATCCTAGAAAACATCACCCCCATCATCCATTTCACACTCAAAAAACCACTCCATGTAAGGAGATATATGAAAGGATGCACCTGAGTTGACCAACCATGCCTCATGATCTACACATGTGCTTGAAGAACCAAGTACACATCCCCCCCTTCATCTATAGAGGTTTTTTATTCTGTAGAAGGGGCATCATCAGATCCCTTCTCTCTCTCAACACTTTTGGATGTGTTTCTTGTAATTCCCTTATTTTCCACATCTTCAATGTACCTTTATGGATTTTCCTGGAGATTTAGATATTCCTCTATATTTAGATCTCCCATTTGAGGACTTATTTTTATTTCTTTCATGGGAGCATCCTCTTACAAATAAGGAATATGTGCTTTGGATTTCCATTTTTTTCTGCCTCATCTCCTTTGAAAAAGAGGATAAGACCACATCATTGAAACTTAAAGTAGTTACATTACTACATATGGCCACAACCATATTATCCCCACGAGTCTAGTAAAGAGAAAAATAAACGAATATACTTATCTTCATCAGAAATGTTGATATCAATAGACAATAACTAACTTACCATAGTATTGAAAGTGTTCATATGCTCTCTTACCAAGTCTCCATCTTTCATCCTCAGTTTGTACAAATTCTTCCCTAGGAAACATTTGTTTACTAGGGACTTAGATTGATACAGAGCCCCTAACTTATTCCATAATGCCTTGGTTGTAGCTTCCCTTGACACATTCAATAATATTGAATCTGAGAGACACAACCTAATTGTTCTCTTTTCCTTCCAATCCAACTTTGTCCAGTCTTTTGTTGACATTCACGTAGGTGAAATACTTATATCTACAATGACCCATTGGTATTTGTCTACCACGGGATATTCCATATTGAGATTACAAAGCTCAAAACTTTTCCCATTAATTTTTTTGATCTCTCTTTTTGAATTGTTTGCCATTTATTTTCACCACAAGAATAATTATTGCAGAGCTCTCATTGTAACAAGGTTTATCATAGAACCAAACCAAACCCCCATGAATCCAATAAATACTCTGATACCAAATGTAAGTTTTAAACCTTTTACTTTAATGCAATGCACACACAAATTCTTAACATAGAAAATAAAACAATTGCAATCACACATATACACAAAGATTTACCCTTGAAACCCAATCTTGAAAACAAACAACTTGTTTTAGATCCACACCTCTATTTCTATTCATAAACCAACTTCATTGTTTACAATGCAATTTATATGATCCCACAACATCAAAAAACCCTTAATAAATTGACCTAGATTAGATTACAACCTTAATTCCTTAACCAAAATTAGAAAACCATGGGATGAAAGATCATGCGCCACTAAATCACCAAAGGCGAAAAAATGCCCCCGCCAAAGGAAAAAATCCACCCAAAAGTTTGGCAAATAAACCACTAATTTACTTTTCGATAGTTCCACACCTGAAACCACTTATGGGGGACCCACAATTGTGCAAATAATATAACACATACCCAATCGTGTGTGCAACCAATGAGCGATTGGGTTATATTGTAAGGTTGTACAAAAATTAAAAATGATAACCCTTCATGTATAAACATCTATATTTGTATGATTATGATGTAAAGTTGTATGGATGAAGCCATTATGAAATTGTCATGAGAGTAAACACTTAAGAAGGAGAAAATGTGTCATAGTGGGTTATCTAGAATGGATAATTATATAATTTTTCATCTATATTAGTACTTTCTAGGTGGAAAAATGGAGGAATTAACTTGTAGGGCCCATTTTATGGGTAGGTCATAGTTTGGTGAATTGGGGTCCGAAACCTTCTAGAGCTATTTTGAGGTATCAATTGACACTTTTTGGGGTAAAAATTTTATGAGCAAAGCTCTTAATCCATCAACGTTGTTCTACACTTTAGAAGATTTCGAATGATATGAGAATCACCTCAATCAGATTTATTATGTGGAAGCTATAACTTCCACATGTTAACCTACCATATTGACCACCATGGTACTAAGTGGATGCCACATCATCCCCCATTACTCACACATGTGGGGTTATCCATGTGTAGACTTTCAAGAATATTCTATAGGGACCAAAGCCCTAATACTAATTGAGGGTTGAGACATGTAAAAACCCTACCCGTAACCCTAAATGACCATGAAGCTATGTTAAATACTGGGCCAATATAAAGAGAAGGGGTTCAATTCTTTTAGTAATGTTATTGTTGCATAGTTTAGAAAAACATTTAGGAGTGGGTTATTGAAGCATGATAGAGGAGGTAACAAATTTTGTAGTAGCCATTCAATCCATAGTATCCAAGAAACTCCGTAGAGAGTGACCCTTTCTTTGTACTTGCATTCATTAACCAAGGAAAAGAGAGCAGAGCATAGGCCACACCTTCTAGTTGGGTTTTCTCCCATATCAAATTTCCCATGTCACATATTGTGTTGATTTGTGTGGATGGTGTGTTCTTTTGTTTATTCTTTCATTTTGGTTTTAGTTATTTCCATACATTTTAGCACTAAGCTAGTAATAATTAATCTGATATCTAAGGTAATAAACCTCATAATAAAAGATTTCAGTACATTTTAAGATCTATTCCAGTGAACTGCTCTAGTGGAATATCCATAGTATTTTATAGATCATATTGATTTCATAGTAGTTTCTTTGTGGATTTTATGGGAAGTGGTAGGATCCAAGAATTGGATTAAGAAGGAATTCACAAAACCCTAGCCATGGAAGATGAGTCCATTTGTAACAACCCTTATAATGAGGCAGAAGAGATACTTTTGAAGCTATAAGAGAAAGTTGTTGATCTCTCTCGCAACATGACCCTCCTCATGTTGGCTCTAGTGAACAAGTTTGGATCATTCAAGGAGGTTGGTGGATTTAACTTAAAATTTGGACTGCACAACAAATTGGGAGATAATGAAGACCCATAAAGGGATCCAAAAAAAGAGCCAAAGAAAGATAAACAAATTTTCAGTGTCATTACTTCTTCACAATCTATATTGAAATGGAAGTGAAAGTCGACACAAAACCCTACCAAGTTCAATTTGATGTTGTTAAGTTGAATCATTGATTTCAACAATTAGAAGTTTATTTTAGTGTCCATAATAGCAACCATTCATGCCACAGTATCGAATAAAACTCCATAGTGAGTTCCCCCTTTCTTTATACTTACATTTCGTAACTGCAGAAAAGAGAGAAAAGCATAGGATATTGGAACATCAAGCATTTATGGCTCATCGCACATCTACTAAGTTCAGTTGGTCAAGATTTCAAACTACATATCAATATAGTTGATCGGGCGATCGACTAGCACACCACACTCATTAGTTAGGTAATCAACTAACACACCACACTCTTCGGTCTAGTAGTTGACGTGCCTATCAGTCAGACAATTGACCAACAGTCAAAGATAGTTGGGCGGTGGGTCGAATATCCCAGAAATCGATTATAAGTTGGACACGTAGGCTATCGGGTTGAGCCCTATCAAGCCGACTCGACAAAGAGGATTTTGCAGAGTCAACTCTAACAATCGATGGTTACATGTGGACAATATCTTTTAGATTCTATGGAAATCAATTAGATCTTGAGGCTATAAAAAGAGACCCCTTGGGTCATTTTCAATCAGGAAAATTGAGATTGTGTAACAAATCATGTAGATCAATATGTGCAACATGCACTGTGATGTTTTGATCACAGCACCCTCTGCTTAATTTCTATAATAGTGTCTTTAGACACCACCCCTTTTATTTGAAATTTGTATTCCTCTTTGATTATCTGCAGTACTATGTCCCCTGTTTCATATCGTGTTCCACAGTATTCCCCCAAATGGTATCAAAGATGATGGCTTGAAAACCTTGACCTGTTATCTACAAACCTTGTTGAGTTGGATATGTTGTGTGATTGACTTTGGGCTGGTGGTTTGTTGATTGGAACCTTTGAAATAGACTAGTCTGTCTAGAGATCAAAGATGGATTTGAATATTGATCCTATTATTCTAAATGGATCAATTTATGCAGTATGGGCACCAGATATGGAAACCTACTAAAGAGTAAAGGACTGTGGTAGTATACCAAGGTGATGATTCTAGATACAACAGATGATTAGGCCAAGTTCATTGTTGATGACAAGAAGGATGAGGTTGTGGGGGTAATCACGACCTACATATCACGAGAAATTAATTTTCACCTCAATGGAATTGACTATCCTGATCAAGTATGGAAGAAGATGAATTCCTTGTTAAACTGAGTCAATGAGGTCCATGTGATGTAGTTGGAGAAAGAGTCGATCTCTCTCGATCCTAATTCCTTTGAGAGAATGGAGGACTATTTGATGCATGTCAAGGAACTCCAGTTGAAATTGGGTCAATGTGGAAAGAACTATCTGGAGAAGGATGGAAAAATCATCGATTTGGTCTTGATGAACTTGAGAACACCATTCGACGTGTTTGTGTTGACTTTTCTCACCAATTAGAAATCTTGCAAGGAAGATGTAAATTATTATACCTTTTAAGCTTTCTATGGTATTTTAATTATTGATCAACATATATTTCTTGGAGAAGGTAATCTTTGTGGTAAACACTAGGCCCACTTGCTCAAGGGAAAAGGTAAGATGGACTCTAGGAATAGAGTGCAGTTTGATGTTTCTACACAAAATCCTCCATACCGTGACTAGGGACCTCAGAGACAACCACAATGAATTTGAAAGAAGAAGACATTTCAATACTATGGAAGGGTTGGACATGTGGAGAAAATAAGAAGTGAGATGACTTAGAGGAGAAGGTTAAATGCATTGAAGGAGACACGTCTGATGTTCACAGACTCGTTGATAATTTCACCTTCCAAGTTGGGACTTATCAATCCTTGTTGTCTCATACTACACAAAATGAATGGGTTTTTGATTCTGGGTGCACTCATCATATGTCCAAGGATGCCACTTTATTCACAAGCTTGAATAAATATGAGGAGAGTAAAATCTATGTCATTGATGATTTTTCTCTCAATGTTGCTAGTTAGGGTAATGTAGCTTGTTAGAATGGGAAGATTGTAGACATCCATCATGTGCCAAATATTAGTGCCAATATGTTTTATGTTTCTCAGTTGACACAGACAAGTAATATTGTGCATTTTTGGGCATATCGGTTCTATTTTTCGTTATTTGAAGAAATGAAATTCAATTGTTGTTGATGGGATTTTAGACAGTTTGTATAAGTTCCGTGATTTGACTTGACCTGAATCTGAACCAACTACACTTTTTTCTCACAATGATAAGAGAATTCGAATTTAGCATGAATGACTCAAACCTATAAATTTTTGAAGTATCCAGGCACTGACAACTCAGAACATGGTTGTTGGTTTGCCGAAGGTGTTTCAACCAAAAGGAATCTACAAGGGATGTGTGGTTGGGAAGCGTTATCAGAAACCATTCAGCTCTAGAAAAGCACGGTGAGCACATAACCTACTGGAATTGGTTCACAGTGATGTCTATTGCATCAATCTACCTTCACTAGTAGGTGAAAGGTACATTTTGACTTTCACTGATGATTTCTCTCGTTCCACATGGGTCTTTTTCCTAAAGAATAAGAAACTTGTCTTTGAAAAGTTCAAGGAGTTTCGGGCCTTTACTGAAAAGCAATGTGGTTGATCCATCAAATGCTTGAGATTAGAAAATAGTGGTGAGTATGTCAATTGACCCTTTGAAGAATACCTACTTCAATTTGGTATTGAATGACAATGGTCAGTTCCTCATGCACCTCAACAAAATGGAGTTGTAGAACATAAGAATTAGACATTAGTTGAAATGGCTAGATGGATTTTACAGGCTAAAGAAATGCCTCCTCAATTCTAGGTTGAAGCGTTGTACTATGGAAATTATCTACTCAATCTCATCTCTTCTCGAGCTATTCCTTCCATGAATCTAGTTGAACAATGGTATGGGAAGAAGCCTTCAATCAACCACCTCCATGTGTTTGGTTGTGTTTCCTAGGATCACTTTCCAAATGATTATAGAAATAAGTTGTATGCAAAGGTTCATGATTGCATCATGATGGGATACTCTGAAGAGTCGAAAGCTTATCGATTGTTTAATCATATCAAACGACAAATGATTATCAGACATAATGTTGGGATTGATGAGAAGTCTTATGGAATTAAGTTGTTGAATGCATATTCTATATTGCTATAGGATAATCCCTTTAATGTTGTCTCTGTCACTGGTGATCATGTTCCTTTCTTCAGTCCTTCGACTGTACATTTGAACTTTCTCCTAGTTTCGACTAAACCGTTGACCTCTAATTCGACTAGTCTGTCGTCTTCTGTTTCAACTGGTCCATCGACTAAATATCCTCTAACTTCTGATAGAATTAGTGAAGTGAACCATGGTTCATCTGTTTCTTTTCTACCTCGATGGATGCCAAGACAATTGAAGCTATTGGATTTGATGTTGAAGATGCCTCTTGCGAGCATCAACCTTGAAGTCAAAAGCAACATGTCAGCGTTGCCTTGATGACTCATGTTCTTGAAACCTCAAACCTTGTTACCTAATTAGATGTTGAAGGATGACCTCAATTGGAGTAGGCCACTAAAACAAAAATCGATTCTTTTTCGAAGAATCAAACTTGGGACTTGGTTCCCCGATCACAAGGAAATAACATTGTGAATTTTATGGGGAAAATCCCCCTAATTTGGGTCTAGTGATTAGGTAGAGCCTTAACACCTAAAAAGATAGAAAGGATTCTAATCTACCCAAACAAAACAAAACCTTATGATAATTAAGGGAAGAGAGAGAAGATAGAAATGTGTACCTTAAGTCCTTACGGATGTTGTCGATCCCTTCTGATTGATTTATGTTCCAATATTGTAGGCCTCCTCCCAAAGCTGGTATGAAACAATGTTAGAACAAACTATGACAACATATGCTTAATTATCAAGATCATATAAAGGGTTAGTTATCCATGAAAAAATTCATAAACGCAAACACATAGACATAAATATATGGGACAATAAGTTTTCTCTTTTATTAATAACAAAATTGGTAGCTACAACGTGAATTTTGGTGGCACCGCTCCACGAACCTCGCTTGGGTTCCTCTACTTTGTCTGTAAGTGCACTATTCCCAATACTATCCTCACCACCAACATGCCAATATAAGGGAAAAGGATGGATGGTATAAGGAGGATGGATGGAAGGGAATGTTGAGGAGAAACTCACAGCAGAATGTAGAAGGCTTGGAATACAAGGGAGCAAAATTTGGCAGAGCTCTCTTGAATCTTGTTTGATATATCCAAATGACCTCCCTAGGGCCTTTTTAATATGATAAAATGGTGGTTAATTCATTGTCAGAAGGGATACACGGGGTAAGATGGCTGAAAAACCTAAGATAGTCCGTAAACTCCACCAGAAAGCATGGATTTTATATTGTTTTGCAACTTTTCAGAGTACACATGAGCTTTTAATTATGCAACTAGCATATGTATGCAGGTTGTTAGGCATGGAACTAGCATATGTAGGTGCTCTTCCTATGCAACTGGGCATGTATACCATACAAAAACTTGTTTTTTGAGAATAACTCCATCAAAAAGGGTCGACATATGTATGAATGAGTAGGCCAACATCAAAGATGTAGGGTAGTGAGATTTTGAGTTATAATAGATGCCCCCTAATGTGTTAGGTCAGAAGAGCAACTGATGGATGAAATACATTACAAAAAAATTAATAAAGTTGGAAAGAAATGGACTTAAGTAACCCAAGCGGGTATATGTGAGAGCATCATCTACAATAATATAATAATAATTACCAAGGAGGTCATTCCCATGCTCGGGACAAACTAAACATGGCTGTGAATCAAGTACACTATAGATCCATGTCATATATATAGTAATCATGGCTACATGACCAATGTGTATGTGAATATAAAGTGTAGCCATGCATAATACACAATGAATCTACATCTCAAAATCATTGGAAGATATACAAAGTTGTATGAATCTTCAGGAGGAAATAATGCATGTGGATGGAGATGATAGCTTCATAACTTGAGAAATAGCTTAAAGATATTAAAAAATTAGGTAGGAGTATAATAGGAGAATAAGAATCACTACTATGATGTCTTCGACATGCCGTCGTGAAAATACTGGAGGACCTTTGAACATGATGCAAAAAAATTCATTGATTCTGGATGTGAACTTGACAAGACTCTCAGGATGGATGACTCATGAAGGTCAAGAGACTTATCACAGAATGGTTGACTCAGGTTGTAATATTTCCCCTTGGACAAGAGAACAATAGATGAAAATACCCAGGCAACATGTTATTGACATAAGTTTGTGGCACATGATGCACCACAAACTCTCCATGTGTTTGGAAGAGTAACCAAATGGAGGAGGACACAACTCTATGTAACGAGAACAACTTCCTAAGGCCATACTAGATCCCAATGCTTGCAGAACAAACAAAAGGATGTGCTCTATCTAAGGGTGACTAGATTTCTGCCAAAAAGAGAATGTTTCCCCATCCCCTCTTTTTGGAATATTTGATTTTTTGTTCTTTTTCACATATTTAACGAGCTTGAAAAAGAATAAAAGAATGCTATGTTACAAAGGAGGAATGAGTGTCTGGGAAAGAAAACTGGTTCCAAGCGCATGGAACATACTGATGCTCAATGAAGGGAGACATGTGTAGGATAAGGACACTCGGGAAAATTCCTCCATGGGTCAAGGTGTCAAATCACAAGGAAAAAAATGCTACAAGGCTTGCACCTAGGGAATGTTCTAAAGGTTCATTAATAGAAACATGAAGCTAACATTAGGCCAAAGATGCGAGGATGAGACATTGATCCAAAAAGGATCTAGAGAAGGCTAAGAACAAATAATGCTCAGAATGTCTTCAACAAACAACAAAAGGGAAAAAATTAAAAGTTCCCAAAAATTAGTTAAAAGGGAATGACCGTGAAGAGCACATCACAATATTTCTAACGGTGCAAACGGCTCGTCAAATGGAGTTATAGATCAAAATTTATAAGCAGTCAAAGTTCAAGTCAAACTTGGTCAAAAGTCAAAAAGTCAAGGTGGCATGTGGCACGTCCGTACAACTGAGTTGGCATGGGATGATGTGGAAAGGATGGCATACATGTGGGAAAATCATATTGTGACAAGTGTCAGTTCCATGAGAAAATTATATGGTGCCACGTGGCCCAGTTATGGGCTACCACGTGGCACCCCTCCAATGGTTGGTATGTGCAAAATTTTTGTGACTCCACTAGAGTCAAACTCATGACCTATCTATCCCAAAGGCCTCACAAATCCGCACCAACCATTATACCAATACCCATTCCTTGTTTATACTATCGAACATAATTATATTTAAGTTTGAAACTTTATATGGGCGCCAAAGGAAAGGGACTAGGCCTTCAGCTCAACCCATGATTACATGTTTAGCCCATACGACCATTGATTCTGCCAGCCTAGGGGCTTGTCCAAATATCCGCCACTATATTTAGCATATTCCTCCAATTGCCCGTTGTTTTAGCAACCGCCTGCTATATTTAGCAGATCGCACCATTTTCGTTATAACCATATGTATAAAATGGGAGGCCCATGGGATTCGACCCCAAGACCTCCACCTAACCAAGTTCTAAATTTAGCTTCACCCACCAATTCCCCAACAACCTTACTTATTACATCACCACCTAAAATTTGTATAAGAAGGGGTTTCGGGCAGTGCATTTGGGACATAGAACACATAGCATGAGAGAGGAGTCTGAGCACACTCGTATAGATTGTGTATGGACTGGGGCACACTTTTTGATATTTCTTCATCATTTATTGCAGGAGCAATGACACACAAACCGAGGCAAGGGTGCCTCTTGGGCCAAAAAATGTCCAACTCGGATCAAGGTGTGGAGAGATTCATTTTAAGGTAAAACGACGCCATGAATGCTGTGGTGGTGTTAATTTTCTGATATGAGCAAAGATTTTGTATCTTAACTCCAGAATGAGGTATACTTATATATTTTTCCCAATTCTTTTGTGCAGTTAATAAAAATACCTACCCATTTGAGAGTAGGACCCGGAGACGTAGTCCACCAGGGATGAACTCCATTATCAAGTTCTTTGTGTTCATATTGCATGCTTATGTCTCTTTCCTTTTGAGATTTTCCTTCTTTATGGTGTACTTTAGTTTATGCTCATTTAATGCAGTTCTTTAATAAGTCACCTAACGAAAAGATCCCAGCTCATGATGGTATCAGAGTAGTCGTCTTTGACTTGAATTGTTGAGTATGAATGATTAATAGGGCCAAGCATAAGCAGGGTGAAGGAACTCTTAAGACTTTCAATCCCGAAGTTGGTCGTACATCCCAAAGGAAGAAGATGGCAGAAGAGGACAAGTGTGATGAACATGAGAAAAAAATTCACATGGTCTATTATCGCATGTCAAAAATGGTCGAACGAATGTATGGAAATTGTTATCACTAAAATTTCGTCCGCACAGGGCGACAAGAACTCCGCATCATCAGCATAGAAAAACAGTCATTCATGGCACAAGGATTAATTCCACAGCACAGCAAAAGGGCCAAAACTATACAAAAATGGCTAAAAAATTAAAAGGCGCGTTGCACCCAATGAGAAACCGTGCGCGCACGCAACGTCTTCGTACATCGGGTGCATAGGCGCGGCTGTGGGGTGCAAAACCCGCGCGCCTGCCAAATGGCGCATTTATGGAACTGGTCGGCCTCCCAACCACTAATGGATCGGCTCCCAAGTCGATTTGACATCAAATCCGAGCTCAATCTGCGTGGGGAGGCTGGTCAAAGACCTAATTGTTCCCTAAAGAGCCCCCTTTCACATTCAAAAGAGGGTGCATAATAGCTCAATTCTTGGCTATAAAAATCCATGAATGACCATCATTTCTTCAAGGAATTCTTTGTATTGTTATGCTGTTGAGATTGCTATAGACTCATTCTTTGGCAATTTACATTATCAACACCATTTCATAGGCTTTCCATCTCTCACTAGAGT
>SNQJ01S0005357.1:3900-31867 GCA_010110895.2 Picea sitchensis | reverse complement strand
TGGATTTGGATGTTGTACCACTTGATATATGTGGCATAGTGTTGGGGAGTCCTTATCTTTATGATAGAAAAGCAGTCTTCTTTCGTCATGAGAACAAATACCACCTTACTAAAGGGGGAGTGGAATATATTGTTAGGTCTCACAACATGAGGGTAAATATGACACTTCTTAGTGAAGGGAAAATGAAAAGACTCATAACCACTAATAAGAGATATGTACTCATGGTCATCAAAGAGAAAGATGACGGGACATCCAATAGTTTCCAAGGGTGTGATCCATCTCATAAAAAGGAATTAATTGATATTGTTTCAAAGTATGATGATATTTTTTAGGAACCAGATGGATTACCTCCTACGAGGGAAATCCAACATGAGACACATCTTCAACAAGATTCTCCTCTTCCTAATGTGGGCATGTACAGGATGTCAGTTGTGGAGATGACAAAGATCAAGAAGCAAGTACATGTCTTATTGGATCAAGGGGTCATCAGGCCTAGTTCATCTCCTTTTGGTTGTTTGATCGTGATGGTGCCAAAGAAATATGGCACATGGCGAATGTGCGTCGATTACTGGGATTTGAATAAAATCATGGTGAAAAATCGATACCCTCTTCCTCACATAGATGATTTACTTGATCAGTTGAAGAATGTTGTTTATTTCACTAAGTTGGATTTGCACAGTGGATATCATCAAATCAGGGTCACAAAACAGGATGCATGGAAAACTACCTTTAAAACCAAACAAGGATTATTTGAGTGGTTAGTTATGCCGTTTGGGATTTGTAATTCTTCGACAACTTTTATGCGTGTGATTAATGATGTATTCTGGCCTTTCCTGGATGACTTTGTGATTGTATATTTAGAAGACATTCTTGTTTTTAGTGCGACTTGGGATGAACATGTAAGGCATGTAAAGAAAGTATTGGATACTTTGCAAAGGGAAAAGCTGTATGTGAAAATGTCAAATTCTGAATTTGGCAAGACTGCACTTGTATACTTAGGTCATATTGTGGGAGGAGGACAATTGAAGATTGATCCTTCCAAAATATATGTAATTGTAAATTGGCCTCAACCAAAAAGTGTGATTGATATTCGTAGCTTCTTAGGTGCAATTCAGTATTGGAGGAGATCCATTCCCAACTTCTCCTTTATAGCAAGTCCTTTGCATGCCTTAACCAGTGTGAAGAACACTTTTTAGTTGGAAGGAAAGAAACAAAAAAATTTCAATATTTTGAAGGAGAAGATCAGTACCACACCAGTATTAGCACTGCCTAAACTTCAACAATCATTCGATATTGAGACAGATGCTAGCGGATACACCATGGGTGCAGTATTGATGCAATATCGTAAGCCTATCTGTTACCACTCTGAGAATTTTAACCAAGCTATTGTTAACTATCCTACATATGATAAAGAGTTGTATCCATTAGTTCAAAGTGTAAAGAAATGGAATCATTACTTGTTAGGAAAGGAAACAATTATACATACAGATCACTAGCCCTTACGATATCTCCAGGCATAGACCAATCTGCAATAATCTCAACACTACAGATGGATGGGTTTTCTACAACAATTTCATTTGGTAATCAAGTACAAGAAGGGTACAAGTAACAAGGTAACCAATATTCTTTCTAGACCTCCTATTGCTACTTCTATTATTTTGAAGAATACTTCTTTATCTCATGATAACTATGTAGAGAAATATGTCGTCGATGAAGACTTTAAAGAAGTATATGAGAAGCTAACCCATGGTGCACAGGTAGAGAACTATTGTCTGTAGGGAAAATTACTCTATCATCTTGGGAAGCTATGTATTCCTACAAGTGAATAAGTCCATGTGATACGAGAAGCTCATACTTCTCTTGTATCTGGGCATTTTGGGGTAGGAAAAACTATGGGTCATTTGTAGAGGTTTTGTTACTGGCCTCAAATGAAAGAAATTATAACTAAGTATGTATAGGGGTGTGTGATGTGTTCTACTTGTAAGCCCACTAATAGAAAATTGGGGTTATACTCACCACTTCATGTTCCATCCCATCCATGGGAAAGTATTTCCATGGATTTTGTAGGGGGTTTACCAATGACCAGAGGGGGTCATGATTATTTGTATGTTGTAGTGGATAGGTTCAACAAGATGTGTATCTTGATGCCATGTAAAAAGAAGATCACTGCTGAGAAGACTGCTAATATATGTTTTTAGTATGTTTGGGTTCACTTTGGGTTACCCACGTCCATTTTCTCAGATCGAGATACTCGATTCCTTGGGGATTTATGGATTAGATTGTGGAGAATGATGGACACCAAATTGAAAAGGATCACTGCATTTCATCCACAGACCGATAGATGGACAGAGGTGGTAAATAGAACAATGGTACTTTTTATTAGAGGCTACTGCAGCAAGCATCCTAGGTTATGTGATGAGCAAATACCCTATGTACAACATGCTTATAACCGAGCTTTACATTTATCCACTCAGAGTTCACCTTTTGAGACATGTTTTGGGTACCTACCAAAGGTTCCTTTGGACTTGATGTATGGGAAATATGTCGATGTGAATGAAGAAAAAACAGAGGATAGAGCCCGCAAGTTCATCCAGAGGATTCAACAAATGCACCAGGCAGTCAGGGAACAGTTGGAGAAGAGTCAAGCACAGTATAAATATCGGCATGACAAACACATGGCTGATCATCAGTTCCAGGTTGGAGACCAGGTATGGCTTCAAACCAGTAAGGAACAATTGAAGGGTGAAGGCAAGAAAATCAAGTCCACCCGATATGGACCCTTCACTATTTTGGAGAAAAGAGACACTAATGGGTTTCATTTAGATCTTCCACCTTATATGCATATTTACTCCACTGTGAACATAGATAACTTGAAACTTTTTTAGCCTCCCATGATCATGGATCAGGATGAGGAAGTTTCAATACCTTTAGTTGATGATTTTGCACCTGAGTAATTGGATGAGTTATATGAAGATATCATCCTAGGTAGAAGGATGAGGACTTCACGCATGCATGATGTTGATTATCTTCGTGTAGGCTTAAAGGACACACATCCAAGCAAGGCAAAGTGGAAGGACAAAGTGAGGGGACTCTTCCCTCACTTACCAATTGATTAATGAAAGCTTTTGGTGGTCCAAAAATCTCTCAGTGGGAAGGCATGACCCAAAAAGGATCTAGAGAAGGCTAAGAACAACTCAGAACACACATAAGAAAATCAGAATGCTCAAAATGGCTTTAGCAGACAACAAAAGGGAAAAAATTCAAAGTTCTCAAAACTTAGTTAAAAGGGCATGATCGTGAATATCATGTCACAAGCTTTCTAATGGCACAAACGGATTGTCAAACAGAGTTACAGATCAAAAGTTATAAGCGGTCAAAGTTCAAGTCAAACTTGGTAAAAAGTAAAAAAGTCAAGATGACACGTGGCACCACTGCAAGGGTTACAGGTGGCACGTCCGTACATCTGAGTTGGCATGGGATGATGTGGTAAAGATGGCATACACGTGGGAAAATTAGATTGTGACAAGCCATGAGAAACTTATATGGTGCCACGTGGCCCAGTCATGGGATGCCACGTGGCACGTGGCACCCCTCCAATGGTTGGTATGTGAAAAAGTTTTATCATTCCACTGGAGTTTAACTCATGACCTCTCTATCCCAAAAGCCTCACAAATCTGTGCCAACCATTATACCAATACCTATTCCTTTTTTATACTATGGAACAAAATTATATTTAAGTTTAAAACTTTATATGGGCACCAAAGGAAAGGGGTGAGGCCTTTGACCCAGCCCCTGATTACATGTTTATCCCATACGACCATTGATTCTGCCAGCCTAGGGGATTATCCAACTATCCACCACTATATTTAGCATATTCCACCAATTGCCCGTCGTTTTAGCAATCGCCTGCTATATTTAGTAGAGCGTGTCATTTTCGTTATAACCATATGTATAAAAGGGGAGGCCCATGGGATTTGACCTCGGGACGTCCACCTAACCAATTTCTAAATTTATCTCTGCCCACCAATGCACCAACAACCTTACTTATTACATAACCACCTAAAATTTGTATAAGAAGGGGTTTCGAGCAGTGCATTCAGGATAGAGAACACAGAGCATGAGAGAGGAGTCTGAGCGCACCCTTAAAAATTATGTATGGATTGGGGCACACTTTTCGAGATTTCTTCATCATTTATTGTAGGAACAGTGGCATGCAAATCGAGGCAAGGGTGCCTCTTGGGAAAAATGTGTCTGACTCGGATCGAGGCGTGGAGATAGTCATTTTTAGGTAAAACGACGCAACGAACATAGTGGTGGTGTTAGTTTTTTTATCTCAACAAAGCTTCTATAGATTAACTCCATAATGAGGTATAATTATGTATTTTTCCCAATTCTTTTATGGAGTTAATAAAAAGACCTACCCATTTGAGAGGAGGACCCGGAGACGTAGTCCACCAGGGACAAACTCCATTATCAAGTTCTTTGTGTTCATATTTCATGCTTATATCTCTTTCCCTTTAATAATATCCTTCTTTATGGTGTACTTTAGTTTATGCTCATTTAATACAGTTCTTTAATAAGTCACCTAACGAAAAGATCCCGGATCAAACCCGTGATGCAATTACGGCAGGACACAATGAGACTCCTTCCATGTAAAGTTTTATGAGCCCAGAGAAGGTAAGATCGATGGTTTTTCACTTTTAGAGAGTCTGAAAAACACTAAAAGAAGACTCGAGAGTGATATTTTTCATAAGGTTAGCCTCCAGGGCCTGAAAAAGACTAAAATCATACCAAGGAGAACTCTTCTAGTCACTATTATCGTGCAATTTGTACTTTGATGTAAGAAGAGGTTAAAGGAGAGAAAATTAGCGTAACTAGAGACTATCCTATCACTGTCGCCTCAATATAATGTCTCTTTCTATTTAGGGTGGTAGGCCCAGGGGAGACATCCCCGGTGACCTAGGGGTTTGAGAAGGAAAAGTCAAAGTGGCTAGATAAAGATCCCCTCTCACAAGTCACCACTGATCAGAAAGTCCGGTTTTATAACCAACGAAAATACAATATGTCAAAGTGTACCTGCCTGGAACAAAGCAACAAGAAACTATATATATTTGCAAGTACACTTGCTGGTTAGCACTTCATAAAATCATAGAATTTCTCAATAAAAGAATTTGGCTGATAATAATGAAGTAAACAAAAAATTATAACAACAATATTTATAAGGCAATAGTTCACATTAAATTCCTTGCAATAACTTCAAAATGACTAAGAATCATTAACCATTGAAACCATAATACTAGCATTTGTTAGAAGCACACAAGACAATGTATAAATCAACCTGTTCAATTGCTTTTAGAAGTTTTTAATGCTCCAATTAATGGCTATAGCTTGCTTTAGTAAAAACAACAATATTGTTATTAGGTTAAGCTATTTTAGGGTTAGAAAATGTTAGTAGGTTGCTCGAGGTAAAATATTTGAAGGTTGGTTTCATCAATCAAACAAATTTAAGGTCTAAATCAATGCCTTTTAGGGCCAATGGAGTCACTTGTAGTAGAAAAAATTGAAGGAAACGAATGATAATGTAAGAGCTAAGGACCAAGAAGGATGAAGATTGAGGTATTGGTAATCCAATACCTCAATCAACAAGCCCTAGAAGGAAAATGACTACTAGGAAGTAGGTAAACCTAGGCCCTAGCGGTTTTCCTTCGTCTTCAACTCAAGCTTGAAACAATTAATGGCTTGATGAAGAAAATGACACTAGAGTGTTGCAATGGTAGGGCTCTAGTATAGTGCTTCAAAGGTAGGGTTTCTAGCACAATCTAGTAGGTGAAAAATTGTTAATACAAGGACAATAACATTTGCTTATGCTCCTAGGGTTTTAAACTAACAATTTCTAATCTTGGAATAAATGCAAAGTAAATGTACCATAACCATTGAAAGAAAAGAAGGATTGCAAAAATTCACTGACATCCACCAAGAATGATATAGCAATAAGCTTAGTTGAAGATATTCCACCAAGAAAATGCCAAGAAACACCAAATTAAGCCTCCTCCAAGAAGCACACCTAAAATTTCAGCCAATAAACCCTAAGGAGGGAGAAAATTTCAGACCTCACTTATGTGAGTGAAAGATGAGGAATAATAAGAGTGATTTCCCCCTTATTTATACAATTACAAAGACCAATTTTTACATTAAATCTCATAATTAAACATGAAAATAAGATGTAAAGGTGACTTCATGCCCCTTTAGGGTGATGTTAGGCCCTTTTTGGGCAACATTGGCCTCTTGCAGAAAAACGTTAGTCCTCCTTGTTCCTCAGGAACCTGCCACACGTGCCACTTGGCACACAACTGCCTCGAAAACATCCAAAATGCTGGGTGACGTCATGGGTGACCTAGGTGACGTCATGGGCCTTCCAAGGCCTACATCATGGTGGAAAGGGCACAACCCCCTTGGGTCTAGGCTTGCCAAGCTACTCCTGGTGAAACACCATCCTCTCTCTCTGGTGAAATCCATTGATCTGTCTCTGCCCTTGGCTGGGGTATCAACATCCATCAGGTGGGATTTTAGCCCTGTGGAGGTTCGAACTAATCATCTCCCCATATGTACTTGTCCATCGGATGTGGCCCTGCAACATCAACAAATACGCCCTCCATGGGCTCATAAGTTACAGGGATCATAACAATGTCAATCACATCTAATCATCAAGTTATTTAAACATGTGCATGAAACCTCCTTTACCTGAACAAGTGCTCAAAGATGTTATGCTAATATCCAAGCCAACTTTGGAGGGGACGCTAGGACATCCTATTGGGATAATGCTCATCAGATGTGGGATGTTCCCAAGAGAAGTGAAATCTAGGCCATGTGAGTGGATGAGGTGGTAAGGGATGTCTGGGCAATGGGTGCAGTGATAGCAGGGAAATGTATAGCTTACCTGTGGGTGCCTCTGAAGAGGGTGAGATGCACCTTGTCATGGATGCAAATGTTTCCAAGCCCATTCATGCCTTTTATCTTTTATTCTTATTTCTTTTTCTTTCAAGAGGCTAGTTAGGGGATATTTCCCTGGTGTGGTGACCAGATGGTGGAAATGTTACCCACAAGTAGCTCAAAGCGAAGGTTGGCTGAGTGATGAAACCCCCTTTCTCTTGGCTATGCCACAAGATCCCACTACTCTGGAGTGGTGACCAACTTTCAGCCACCAAGATCCACTACTCTGGAGTGGTGACCAACTTTCAGTATTATCATAATGCTACATTTCCATGGGCCTAATAGGATGGCTCGTGATGAGACCCCCTATCCTCCAACTAGGTCTTGATTTATTATTTTTTATGGGTCCCTCTGTTTCTTGCTGAGAATATTTTTATTGCTTTCTCGAGGATCCCTGGGTGAAGCATCTCAAGGTTTCATTTTTTTGGCTTTTTTCTTTTTCCAGCTACTTTTACCCTCTGGGCCTTTATCCCCTTATTCCCACAAGGTAAGGTACAACCCTTAGATATTTGGCCAACCCGATGCCTAAACCAGTGTAATGGGATGGATGAATGAGAGAAAGATGAAAAGTGGGAAGTATGGTGGGAGTGGATGATGGAATTTCATGAATCCCCCTAGTGGGAAATAAAACCCTATGGGTACCAGCTTACTAGGGCATCCTGTCATTCCCCCCATGTGTGGTCAAGTGGAAAATCATAAGGTCCAAGCACACATTAGAAGAAAAAAAAATTAAATGCACTTATCCAAAAGGTTTTGAGGATCAGAGTGACACATACCATGATACCTAGACTCATTACCTCATGGAGAAAGATCCATTTCTGCTGCAGGACCAGGCTGATGTGATGGATGTTACTACTACAGACAAAGTGGAGGCACTGAAGAATGAAAGGATGGGCCCTACAGGGTCATTCTCAAGTTGATCTGGCTCTCGGTGCTCCATGTCTAGGACCTATGGGCCTCGAGACATAATCTCCTTAGTTATCCCTAGGCTAGGGGATAATAGTCACTAGGGCCAAAGTATTCATTTTTTGTACTTAGTCCATTCAGTCCGAAAAAGGGTTAAACTTATACCGAAAGGACTTCTCTTCAAAACCATTTTAACGAGTGTGAAAGAGACAAGATCACTCGGCTATATTTTCAATTTTAAGGAGTCTGAAAAGAGCTTAACTATGGAATCACTCATCCTTTTTTGTAATTTAGTCCCCCCACCCCGAAAAAGTATAAAACATAAATTAGGAGAACTCTCCCGATGATACATGTCTCCTGGGGCGTACCTTTTTCCTCGGTAATCTATTGGCTTAAAAAATCGTTAAACTTATGCCAAATAGATATTCCTTCTGGACCAATTAACGAGTGTGAAAGGAACAAGGTCACTGAACGATCGTTTATTGTTTAGGGAGTCTAAAAAGGGATTAAATAAGACTCTGAGGGGTTTCCTTTTTCATAGATAATCTCCAAGGCCCGAAATAGTGATAAAGAAAAACCAGGGAGAATGACCCTTTTTTGCAAATTTAGTCCCTCAGGCCTGAAAAAAGGTTAAACTTACACTTGCGAATACTCTCTTAGCGAACCGTAGCTCCTAGGGCGTACCTCTTTCGTAACATTATCCATTCAGACCAAAAAGGGGTAAACTATTTTAGAACATATGTGCCTTCAAATTTCACTTTTATGAGCGTGAAGGGAAACAAGATCGCTCGACAATATTTTCAATTTTAGAGACTCTGAAAAGGGATTAAAGAAGACTCCAGGGGGGCTCCTTTTCTTAAGTAATTTGAACGAGGCTGAAAAGGATAAATAATTCTTGTTATATGTCTCTTTCGTAGTTTAAGTGAGCTTGAAAGACAAAAAACCATGCTCTTAGGGATTCCCTTGGGTATAGGCTAGAAAAATATGAAGAAGAAGAGTGAGGTTTCAACACAAAGTCATGGCAGGACTAAAAGGACTCCCAAGCGTATAGAAAATTCACAACATGGATGCCGAAATGCAACAGAGGGAAAGGCTCTACCACCTAATTACAACACTTCTAAAGCATCATAGAAGGTTCTGTGTCTCACTTTGGTGGGGTCGACCCTATGGCAAAGCATAAGTCGTCAATAGAATACAAAATGCAAGATGGTGAGAACCTATATAAATGCAAATGACGAAATCCTGATTTCATCACAAGATTGTAATAGTAGTACCCATTAATAAAACAATACCAAATCCAAAGGAATAAGAAGTTTAAAGGACCAAAATATCATGAATAAGAATCATAACATCCGTCGAGCGACAAAAAGAGAAGAAATTAGGGTCAACACATGGTCAAAAATCCATAAATTGAGGTAAAAAGGGGCATTTTTACCATTGCACTTTGAAAATTCCCCAAAATAACCAAAACCCTCTTCCTTCAAATCAACATTTGGAGAGAATCGATGGATGAAATTGAGTTGTTCTTGGGCCAGGTAAGTAATATTTCCTTTTACTTGCAATTTCATTCATTCATTTGAAGTATTAGATGGATTTGGGGGCTGCGCGCTCCAAAAATTAGCTCAATTGTATGTGTATGCATGCTTTTCACAGTCAGCGCATGTATGTACACAGGCTGAGATACTCTCAGTAAGTGTACATACATGATTGATACCAAAAAAGGGTGTGTACATACTCAAAAAATTGGAAAAAGAAAAGCACTAACTCCCAAGATGTTGGCATGACTCAGGATGTATGTTTATTGGAGGGAAAGAGAACATGAATAGGTTGACCAAATGGTTGAGGACAACCCGGGGGCGGTGGAAACATTGAAACAATGCAGATTGTGGAGATAATTTAGTTTTCCCCTTATGAGAGCTCAACCACAACTTCTAAACCATCTGGTAGAGTATTAGAATCCAGATGTAGAGGCCTTTATGATAGAGGGAAAATCACTAACACCAACCACTGAAGACCTTTACTTCTTGACCAGTCTCTCTAGGGGGTGAACTATTAAACTTGGATACATTCCCTACTGGCACATATAACATAGCCCAGTACATTGATATGTATTGCGAGGCCGACACAGAGAAAGTGGGGTCTCAAGTGTCGATACAAAACATCGAAAATATGATTTTGAGGGTGGTACTTTACATGATTGGGTGAATTCCAAGGTCCACTTCTCTACACTGTGCTTCTTGAGCCTAGATGCATTGTGTAGTGCAATGTCTGCAACCGGTTATATTCGATTGGATCACCACTATGCTCAATTATATGAAAATTCAGTTGATAGAGTGCAATTTGAGACATAGGAGAAAATTTGGATTCATGATAGTGTTGTGTGCATTCTTATTTGAAAGAGTGTGCCAGGGATGAGCTCGAGGGAGGGTGTACAAGGACACACAGCCTCATTTCCAGTACTGTGCAGATGGGCTACCTTGATTCCGCGCTAGAGAGGAGGAGGAGTACGTGAGGCTTATGACGACACGTTCTTTGACTGGTGGAAACGCTAGATTCCCGCCATCGAGGGATACCCATATGTGGGTGTTAGTTTCTTGAGGGACCCGAACATGCCTATGCCCCTTGGTGAAACACGTGGTGATATAGGTTTTTACTCATATTTTTTGAATTTTTATCTTTTGAATTTTTCAATTTTATTAAAGAAAAGAAAACATATTTTTGGTAACGTCACAATACTAACTTAAAATCTTTTATGTACAAATGTGGGACCAGTGAGGCAAACATAATTCCCTCAGACTCGACGCCGTCTATGAGAGAAGATATAGTTTGGAGGATTTGTATCATAGGTAAGGCCATCATCATCAGAGGCTAAGAGAGCCACAAGGTGGGTAGAGAATAACATGACATCCCTCACTCGTAGTGTTCTCATGACAGAGATCAAGGATCTGCCGCCATCCATGCAGACTCACATAGTGGGAGTACCCCGGGCATGGGTCCATTTATTCCGGTGTCTAGCCAACGCCATAGTCCATTATACAAGAGCCAATAGGCCTAGGGATTAGAGTAGTGTTGGACATTATGGGTTCTAAGGGCACCCTTTTTTGTATCTCCCATATGTATTGAGGGATTAATCCTGACAATGTATTATTGAGACTTTTGAGGGCTATGGCCTGCATTTTGTGCTGCGACATTATTTTGGACATATTATATATATAAATATTTTTTTCTTATGGAGTAAACATGTTTTGTACAAATGTATTTACATGTGCATGTATGTGTGTGATTTTATATCTGTGTGCGTGAAATATGCCAATCTATTATAGGATTTACTAATGCATTAGTTAATTGATTAGATCTCCTAGGAACATGAATATATGTAATATAATAAAAATAACGTTCTAAGAGATGTACCCTAAGGAATCATCGGTGAAGGGTGGGATTGTGGACATGGTACACTCCATTTAACTATGACACTGCCAGTTGAGCATCTAGGTGAACACAGAGGTGAGAAATACCATGTGACAATGCGTCACATAGTAATTCTATTACAGTGCTATACTCGACAACGTTATTGGTTGATTCTCCTAGAAAAACACTTCTAGAAGATACCAACTGACTAGTGGGCATGAATATCACCCAAGATGCAGAAGAAAGCCTCCGAGTGTGTCGGCTAGCACCATCCATGAACCCAACATAAACCTCAGATTCACTTGACATCTACCACAATGCAGAAACAAAATAAACTACATGTCCATAAAACAAAAAGAAGGCACACTTAGGTGACCAACCTAAGCATAATACTTCTTAAGGTAGAGCCCATTTCTGAGCTCAGGAAAAGCATTACATTCGAATTCAACCAATTGATAAGCGCCTTTTTCCAAAATTTTCTTAACAATAAATGGTATGAACCACATGGGTTTAAATTTTCCTGCCCCCAAGGGATATTTATCTTGATCATAGACCAAGACAAGATCACCTTCGCAGAAAAATTTAGGGCGGACCGACTGATCATACTGACACTTGACACGTTGTTTGTGAGCCTCGTTAACCAAGGATGCATCTTGATGTTGTTCATCAAGCTGCTCGATATAGAGGAGATGATCCTCAAGTGAAGTTGTGTCGGGCATTAATTCCACTGCCAACTTAAGAGAAGGAATATGGCACTCTATGGTAAAGATTGCCTCAATATCATAAATGAGTTGGAAAGGAGAGAAACCTGTAGCAGTCTTGACAGAAGTTCAATATGCCCAAAGTTCTGAGTACAACATCAAATGCCAATTCAACTTTGATGAATTGATTGTCCGTTGGAGAATATTCTTAAGAGACTTATTGACAGCCTCCACCTGATGATTCCCTTGTGGATAGTAGGGTGCCAAATGTTCTTTACTAAACCGAAGCTTTGATGTTAATTCAATCATCATCTTATTTTAAAAGTGAGTGCCATGGTCTGTGACAATCTCTTTCGATATACTGAACCTAGCGATAATCTGGTTGAAAACGAAAAGCATCATCATTTCTCCATCATTACTAAATGTTGGCATGGCTTTGACCTGCTTAGTGAGCTAGTCTATTCCCACAATGATATAACAATGCCCCCTATAAGAAGTCATGTGGCATGTAGTGAAATCAATCCACCACTTAGTGAAGGGACCAACAACAATAACATAAAACATAGGAGCAGGGTGTGCCCGCATATTCCAAGAGAAGATCTGACATGGGTGACACTGCTTAACCACATATATACAATCTTTGATTAACGAGGGTCAAAAGTATTCAACACGAAGGATTTTATGGGATGTTTCTAACCCATAAAAGTGACCACCACATGCTCCAATGTGGTAGTCATTCAACACAGGCTCTGACTCCTCATGAGTTAGACAACAATGGAGAACAAAATCAACTCCTCGACGATACAAAGTATCATCAATGATAAGATAACTTCGCGCTTGATGGTGTATCCGTCAACGCTCATCACGAGAAGCAGAGGAAGGGAACTTCAAGGTATGAAGATACCTAAGTATATCTCCATACCAAGGGTCAGAAGATGCAATAAGGAAGAGATCCTCATTGATCAATGAGTCTTTGGGAAAATTATTTCCACTCTCAATTAGAAGTTCCGAAATTAACTCAACAAAGACCAAAGACTTTTTAGACTTCGTCGAAACAAAGTCCAAATCAAATTCTTGAAGAATGACTATCAATCAACTAATCTTCCCATCGATGACCCATCATGTCAACACATATTAAAAATTATTAACGACTACTATGACGGTGTCTTACGAAGTATAATATAATGATAGAACCTTTGGACAACATGGACAACTGCCAAATCCAATTTCTCAACGTGAGTGTAGCTGATTTCCAGTTCGACTAAGCCTCGACTAAGGTAGTATATAATGTGTTCCTAGAGTGCGTCATCCTCTTGAACCAAGACCATACCGAGGGGCATATTTCATGGTACTTTTAAACGTTTCAAAAGAGCGTTGAGTTGCTTCATCCCAGAAGAAAGGGACCTCTTTTTTCAAAAGATGCATAAACCCTTTAGTTAGCTCGACATAGTTGGAGACAAACCGTTGAAGGAAGTTAGCTTTCCCTTGTAGACTCTGAAGCTAGGGAATTGTGTGTGGGGGAGGAAAATGAACTATTACCTCAAACTTGAGAGGATTGACCATGATCCCTTTAGTGGACATGATAAATTCTAACAAACATCCCGACATTACAAAAAAACTACACTTGTTCATATTTAGGCAAATCCAGTAGTAGCGACACCTCTTAAAAATAAGTCATAGGTGGGCAGGATGATCAGATATATTACAAGAACATGATACCAGATCATCAAGATACACCTCGACTATATGTTTGAGGTCATGGAAGGTGAATGACATGGCCCGCTGAAAAGTAGCTCCAATATTTTTTAGGACAAAAGGCATTTTTCTATATGCAAACGTACCCCAAGGACATATGAAAGCAGTGTTATGTTGATCCTCAGGCTTGATTTGAATCTAGTTGTACCCAAAAAAACCATCCATAAAATAAAAAAATTTACAACCCACACATTCAACGATAATATGATCAATGAATGGGGTAAGAAAATTATCTTTCTTGCAAGCTTTATTCAAATCATGAAAGTCCATGCACACATGAATTGTAGTTTTTTTTTTTATTGACAAGAACATGGTTTGACACCCATTCTGTCAATTGAACTGGGTAGATGAAACCAGTCTTGATCAATTTCTCTACCTCAGCCTTGATAGTCGCTGCCTTGCGAGGGTTTTCTGGTTGAATCTTCTGCCGAATAGGCTTAGCATTGGGATAAGTCCTAATCTCATGTTCAAATATACGAGGGTCAATTCTTGGCATTTCCTCATAATACTAGGAAAAAACATCACAAAACTCTTTAAATAATTAAGTGTACACCTAAATCTCCTTAGGGGAACAATCCACTTCGATGAAGACATTTTCAATGACACCATGGGTTTTAGAGATTCAATTTGAATTGTCTCAGCTATACTCACTATGTTTCCTTCAACATAGATTATGTGCATGGATAAAGGATTAACATGAAAAGTGGCATCTCCATTCATGGTCGTGGTGAACTCTCTCGCTTCCACTCTCCTAAGCTTGGGTAAAATGTAAGATCTATGGTGAAGATCATCCCAAGGTCTATCTAACCCAGTCATTTCCTCTAAAATCACCTCGTCGAAGGGTAAGACCAAGTCCAAAGGATCATGAGAAGTAACAAATTCTTGAGAACAAGTAGGATTGAAAACAAGATCTAGATCTTGATGGGAAGCCAAATCAGAGTTGGCCGACGTATCCTGAACAATGTTGTATGCAACCTCAGTTGCGGATAGGGGAATAACCATGCCAAGATGCCTTACTCCTTTCATCAAAGAAGATGGGAAAGGTGAAGTCCATAGATAATTAAAATAACTCATTCAAAAAGAAGCTACTTGAAATATCACAACCTTAGGCTGATCAGGGACAACCGAAATAAACTTGACATCATTTGAAGGTGGAAGAAAATCAAAAGTTCCCATCAAATATGGAAACAATTAAAAACCTAAGTTGAAGATACCTTGTTGTGGGTTATCAATCATCGAGACCATGGATTCACTCGATGAAGGGTCAATATGGGAGAAGGATAATTGTTCAACGATTATAATATTTCCTTCATAAGGAAAACTTAAGACACAAAAAATGGAGGATACAATCGCTGTAATTGCATAGGTCCAACTTCATTCTAAAAAAAGGTTGTAGTCGAGAGGCACATCGACTAATTCAACCTCGACACACACAATTTTTCCCTCCAACTGATGGGGAAGGAGGGGATTATGCCATGCGGTCTAAAAGAACGACCGTCAAACATAGTTAACAATGTTGGTGATGGAGACAACTCGAGTTGACCGATCGCCTTACAACATGCTAATGACATAACACAAGTCAAGGTACCCTCATCCACCACCGTGTGAAAAATATCCTGTGTCAATTATTTTGTGGCATAAACCACTACAATTTGGAAGGTGACGTGGTAAGGCAAATGAGGTTTATGATCGAAAGGGTAAAAAATTATAGTTCCCGAGTTAGCTGGCTCAGGAGCACCCAAGGCATATAATAATGATTTTCTCTATGAGGGGAAAATATGGAGGAAATCCAGGGCTGATCCAGGTGGATATCGGTGGCCACCCACCTTTTCCAACTCACTCAAAACAGTTTTCTGGCAATTTTAGCAATTTACTATTTTTAGCAGTTTTTAACTTTCGGGGCCATTTTGAGGGCCTAAATGAAGGTTTTTTGAGACAGAGCTTCTCAATGATAAACAAAATATCCGATTGAGCCCTCAAAATTAATCTCCTTGACAATACATTTCCAATGGGCTATCGTGCGCCTAAAACGGAGATCGTATGCAAAAGTTACGACCCCGAGAAGTTGATGTACTAACTTACCCAAATGGGGCCAACGTGACTTTTGGCACTTCATCTCCAAGGGTTAGGTTTTTGAATGTCTATGGTTTTTTAGATTCCCTTTTATTGTAAAAAGGCCTTCAGAGCCTCATTGTAATCATCTTCTTGTGAATGAGCGTAACTGTCACATCTCTTTTCAGAGATAAGTCGCCACAATTCCAACAAGCTTGTTTTCCGTTGCATTTTACAGTTTCAACTTATTTCCTTATTTAATAGAAAACCAATTTTAATCTATCCCTGTTATTCTTTGTTAAGCATCTTTTAATAATTTTTATTCATTTCATTCTACTCATAAAATCCGGATCAGTGGTATCAGAGCGGGCTTCTCCTTGTCGTCTTAATGCATGTCCCCAACGAGGTCAGGGTACAAAGAATTGGGTCTCGAGCTTGTTTCTCTTGAGGACAAAAGACATCACAAGCCCAAGAGAACTCTCATGGTAGGAGAAAAGAAATATGATGGGACAAGATATCCTTTCAAAATGTTGCTTGAGGAGTCCCTCATGTAACAGAGGAACGAGATGATGGATAGTTTCACTCAAATCCTTCGGCTACTACCAATAGGCAACGCATCTTCCTCGAGCGGAGGCGTCGTCGCATTCAAGATACACATAAACTTCGATATTCCTATACTTTAAGGTCATATAGACACAGATGTTGTAGAAAAGTGGTTGAATATACTAGAAGGGTATTTTCTGTCCATAACTTTTCGAATAGAGAAAAATTACTTTTGCACTCCTCAAAACCGTTCCCCATGTCAAAGATTGGTGGGAAAATTTCTGTGAGAAAAAGGAAATAGAGGAACCCTCATTATTTACAGTCGCGAGCACCTGGGAATCCTTCAGGGATGCTATTAAGGAACAATACTACCCCGTCGAAAGTTATGACGACTTGTATACCAAATGGACCACACTACGGAAAGAAAGAGACCAAGCAGTGACATAGTTCACAAATATCTTCCATACCTTGCGCACCAAGATGGGTATCAAATATTCAGAGCGACATATAGTGCTCAAGTATCGTGGGGATCTACATAGTTACATCTAGACTGAAATGGAATTTCTAGACATCTTTTCCTTGGGTGCAACCTACCGATATGTTGTCAAAATCGAGCAGAATGTCAAACAAAAGATGCGACAATTTGGGCCTAGGAACCCCTCATAGAAAAATCCAAGAAGGGGCAGCCCCAACTGACAAAACAAAGGACATAGAAAATATGGACAGTATCAAGACAACTAGTCCAAGATGCAAGAAAAGAAGGACACTGGAAAGATAAAGAAAGATACTAGGAGGTGGTGTGACTTCCATAAGAGCCCTTGGCATAACATTGTTGAATGCCACTCAAAGAAGTCACTGTTGGCCGAAGTGAAAGTCTTTGAATCAGATGTGGGTTCTAACTCTGAGTTAGAACCAAAAAGGGGAAGATGGATCATTGATGTGGAACCCAATGCCACCATTGCTACCACCAAGCTCCAACCTGGTGAACCAGACGAGCCAGAAGAAGGTGAGCACCTCTTCCATTCATATATGTGGGTAAAAGGAACCTCGTTGCACTTCATAATTGATAGCGGTATCCAGAAGAACCTCATCTCAACAGAGGTTTTCAAGTGGCTGGCCTTGCCGAAAATGCTTCACCCACAACCCTACACCATTGGATGGCTCCACCAAGGAAGCGATCTCTGCATCAGCCAACAGTGACGATTGTCGTATGACATCAAGCCCTTCAAAGATGAGGTATTGTGTGATGTTGCTCCTCTCGAAGTTTGTAATGTTATTTTGGGCCAACCTTATTTATGGAAACGTCGTGTTGTATATGATTCTAGGCCTTGTAGTGTTATTATTACTTTGAGAAGAAAATTGTACAAGATACTCAAGGCAGTCCTTCCTAGTGCTATTTCCTTGATCTCTGCTAAGAAATGTAGGAAGGTCATCTCTCAGATCGAGAAATTTATCTTCTTCGTGATTCGCTCTCAGAGTGAGAGAAATATTGCAGCCACATCCAGGGCCTCTGCAACTGATCTCTCCACACAACAGAAGCAAGTGGATAAGGTCATGGAAGAATACTCATATATCTTCTCCTCTCCTACCGTGGTACCTCTACACTACCAGGTCAAGCATCCCATCTATATGACCCCAGGTGTACCACTACCCAATGGGCCAGTCTACCTCTACTCTCTGTTAGAAAACGAGGAGATCAAGAGGCAGATCCAAGAACTTATCCACAAGGGTCACATACGCCCCATCTCATTGTCTTGTGGGAGCCTAATCATGCTGGTGCAGAAGAAATATGGGACCTGGCGACTCTACATTGATTACCAAGCCCTGAATAAAATCACAGTCCAAAACTGGTACCCGATTCCCCGAATTGACGACCTCCTTGATCAACTCACGAGGGCCAAATAATTTAGTAAGATTGATATGAAGTCTGGCTACCACCAGGTCCCAATAGAACATACAAATATGGAAGACTGCCTTCAAGTCAAAAGAAGGTCTTTTTGAATGGTTGGTGATGCCCTTTGGTTTGACAAATGTTGCAATAACTTTTATGAGGTTGATGGATGATATCCTATGACCTTTCACCAATACTTTTATGGATGACATCCTCATCTAAAACAAGACTTGGGTGGAACACTTGCAACATATTCAATAGGTTCTACACACCTTGTGACAACACAAACTATATGCAAACTTGGAAAAATGATCCTTCGGCATTGACAAGGTCCATTACTTCAGCTACATCATTGATTGATGTGGTGTGCATGTGGATCCAGCCAAGATTGAGGTCATTCATGACTGGCCAGCCCCAACTACACTCACTAAACTTCAGAGCTTCTCGGGCCTTGCCAATTTCTATCACAGGTTCGTGTTGGGATTCTCTCATATCACATGGGCCCTCAGCCAAGTAACCAGGGGTGGCGGTAAAGAAAAATTTGTGTGGGGTCTGTCCCAACAACAAGCCTTCAATGACTTGAAGAAGCACTTGTGCTTATCCCCAGTACTTTCATTACCAGACCTGCAACATCCCTTTGAGATTGAGACAAATGCTTCAAACTATTCTATGGGTGTCGTTCTCACTCAACATGGCCACCCCATGGAATATCATAGTGAGACACTATCAGATGTTTTCCATAAGTACCCTACTTATGAAAAAAATATGTACTCCATTGTGCAATCCTGCTGCTAGTGGATACATTAAATTCTTGGGAAGGAGATAGTCATTCACACTAATCACAAGTCACTATAGTTCATGCAGACCCAAGAAAAATTGTAGAATGATTGCCATGAGAAGTGGTCCACATACTTACAACAGTTCCACCTCAACATCAAGTATAAAATATGAAGTACCAACTGAGTTGTTGATTGCCTCAGCCTACCTCCAGTCACGACACTCACCATGGTGCTAGACTCTTGCGTCCATGAGACCTTTGGATGGCCCCACCTCTATGGGATAGATCTTGACTTCTCCAACACCTACCAAATGTTGGGCGCCAACTCAATGGTCGCTAATTTCCATCTTCAATATGGGTTTTCATGCCATCTAGTCCATCTCTACATTCCATCAAGTGAGCACGTGAAGTTGATTTGGGAATCTCACTACAGTTAGGTGGTAGGACACTCTAGCATCGAAAAGACAGTGGAAGTGTTGTAGAAACATTGCTACTGGCCGAAAATTCAACAGGATGTCAACAAGTATATCAGGTCCTTCACTGCCTGTGCTATTACCAAAATAACCACTAAGAAACATGGCTTGTACACCCCTCTTCCTACTCCTAATAGGCCGTGGGAATCCATCTCAATGGACTACATGTTGGGCCTCCCATCCACCAAGAGGGGAAATGACTGTGTTTTTGTGGTTTTTGATCACTTTTCCAAGATGGTGATTCTAGCCTCTTGAAAGAAAAAGTTAAAACATCACAACATAAGCCACTACCAATCTCTTCTTTGAATGAGTATGGGTACATTTTAGGATCCCACAAACCATTATCTCAGACCATGATAGTCTGTTCCTTAACACTTTCTGGTCGAGCCTCTGGTCACTACTGGATACCAAGCTCACAAAATCCACTGCCTTCTACCCCCAGACAGATGGCCAAACTGAGTTCGTCAATTGGATGATCGTACATATCGTGCACATGTACAATTAAAAAAACTTCCACACATGGGATGAGAGTATTCTCTATGTGTAGAATAGCTACAACCGAGCCCTACATAGCTTAACTAGCCACAACCCCTTTCAGGTGGTGTCGGGATTTCAACCATTAGGCCCCATGGATGTTGCACTACCCCTAATGAACACGTCGGATGACTCATCCCTTGCTCCACTAGAATCTGACAAAGCCACTCGGTTCATTGTGTGGATCGAGCACATCTGCCAACAGGTTCAGGATATTCTACACAAATCTAATGCCAAGTACGAGCAACGCCATGATCAACATTGGGTGCCATATAAGTTTCAGGTGGGAGACAAAGTTTGGTTGCACTTGTAGAAAGAACACCTTATAGGTCCCCATCGGAAGCTTCCCCCACTCTGTTATGGGTCGTACACCATCACTAAGTTTGTGGGTGACAATTTTTTTGAGCTCAACATTCCCCCTTTCCTTGGCTTGCACCCAGTCTTCAACGTGTCTCTCCTTCAACCATATTTCCCACCATTATTGGACACCTTAGAGATAGCAGAGAATTGAAACCAATAGAGATCAACCCTGACTGCATGCAACATGCATCTACTGATCATATTGTGGACACACAGATCAAAGGCACTCGACATCAAAGGATCCAACTTTATCGAGTCGTCAAAGCAGGGCAACTCCTGCACCAAGGCAAGTGGCTCACCTAGGGCCAAATTCAATAGAAATTTCCTCATCTGATGGGGGAACTCGATGAAATGGATACCATTGCTTCCTAAGGAGGGAGGATTGATCCAAGTGGATATCAGTGGCCACCCACCTTCTCCTACTCGCTCAAAACAATTTTCTGGCAATTTTAGCAATTTACTATTTTTAGTAGTTTTTAACTTACGAGGCCATTTTGAGGGCCTAAATAAAGTTTTTTCAGGATCAAGATTCTTAATGATAGCCAAAGGTTCTGATTGAGCCCCCAAAATGAATCTCCTCGATGATACCTTTCCAATGGGATATTGTGCACCTAAAACAAAGATCATATGCAAAAGTTACGACCTCGAGAAGTTGATGTACTAACTTACCCAAATGGGGCCCACATGACTTTTGGTGCTTCATCTCCTAGGGTTAGGTTTTTGGATGTCCAGGGTTTTTGAAATTCCTGTTTATTCTAAAAATCCCTTCAGAGACTCATTGTAATGATCTTCTTGAGAATCAGCGCAACCATCACATCTCTTCTCAGAGATAAGACACCACCATTCCAACAAGCTTGTTTTCCGATGCATTTTACAGTTTCAAATTATTTCCATATTGAATAGAAAACCATTTTTACTGTATCTCTGTTATTTTTTGTTAAGCATATTTTAATAATTTGTATTCATTTCATTCTTCTCATAAAATTTGGATCAAGGGAAAATATCGCACAAGGGGTTTGCACCAGATCCTCTATGACGTAGTAGTTCTGAGCAATCCTTGCATTCGGATTATGATAATATTTTTTAAACACACCTTTAGGGATGTGAGTCATTGTTTCTCCCATAGTATTCTCAATATGAAGAGGAGGTGGTGGGTTGGAAGATTCTTTTCCCTTCTCAATAGATTATTGCATTCCATAATCATGAGCCCTGGTCTGAAGATGAGCATCTGATATCATCATGCATAAATTTGCGGCCCCATTATTAGCATTAAGTGTGAGGGATCTCTGATTTCCCCTAGGAACATTTTTGGATGAGGAATATTATGCCATATCCTTCCCTTGAGGGAAAGGGTTAGTTAACACAACAGGTTGTTGTTGTGCCAAAATCTTTTGAGCTTCGTCAGGCCGAGGGAATTGGTGAGTCAAGTGATCGTTCGCACAAAGATTACACATAAACTTAACCTTCTTCTTCTTTTTTTTTCCCTCACCAACATTATTAGTAGACTTTTTATCCCCCTTACCCTTATTACCCTTGTCCTTTATTTTTCCCTCTGGGTTGCTAGTTACCTTTGGGATTTGTCGATTGCACACTGTGTACTTTCGACGTTTGGGTTACGAGGGCAACCGAACTAGAAGTCTGGCTGGCCATAGTCTGTTGTAGTGATAACTGTTGCAATTGGTTAGACAACTGATATGCGGGATTACTTTGTGCTGAGCCTACTGTACCATCGACATGAGGCCCAAACTTCGGTTTGGTTTTGTCAAAATTTGACCGTGGTGTGTCTGGGAGAGTCTCGTACAACATACCAGATTGAGAATAAATCAATTCCAATTGTTGGGGTCTCATAATAGCCTCTTCCTGAGAGAACACTCCATAAGTTGTGATGTATTTGGATACACAAGGTACCAAGGATTTCAGGAACCACTCGACGAAAAATGCGGGAGGGACCTTTACTTTGATCAAGATCTTTCGATGATTCCATTCTCAAATATGATCAGAGATATGGACAACCTTTGTCTACTCGAAGTTGGCCAACAACTCTGTGCCGACATCGTATCTCACCGGTAACTGAAAATGGTTTAAGAAAACCATTTCTAGGTCATTAAACTAAGAATACTTCGAGCTATCGAGCTCGATATACCATTTCCTATCACCCCCTATGAGAGGGTGTTCAAACAATCACAACTAGACAGATTCATCCTTCAATGAGTTGGAGGAGCACCATAAGTGGAACGTTGTAACATGATCGCCTGGATATTCGCCAGGATTTCCTTCAAATTTAGGTATATCTGAGGGAAACTTAGTTGGCATAGGAGGCCAACGTGGATCATGAAAGATCATATTGTTCAATAAACTTGAAAAATATGGCAAGTGAAGAGTTTCCAAAAAAGGTAATGTAGGTTGCGGTGGATTTAAAGGAAAAGAGGATCCTAGATTTTGACTGGCACCAGGTTGCCAAGAAAATTTTCTTGCTGACCAGGTTTTTGGTAAAAACTAGGGTGTCCTCGTCTAGTATAAGGAGTTTTCATGCTCATCTACATCATCGATAGATTCACATAATTCGATGACATACCTTGGGTAGGGATTTCTCCCTGCATAGTATTCCAAATACCTTGATTGGGGTTGCCCCCAATCGATCCTCCTAGAATAGGCACTGAACCTTTCCTAGGGTTCCACTAAGAATGAGAGGGGTTTCCCTCGATCGACATCCCTTGTGAAGGTAAAGAGCCTTGCTAGGGATTTCCAAGACCTTGAGAAGAGAAGGCCCTTTCATCACTCCCTGTGAAGGAACAAAGCCTTGCATAGGGTTGGGTTGATTAAAGAAGGGGTTTCCCCCTGACGAAAACATGGATGATGAGAAAGCGTTGTTTCTGAAAGAACCAAACAAAGAGAAAGGCATAGACCCAACCAAATTCATATATGACTAAGAACCATGACTCCCTTCACTAAAAAAGATGGAACTAGTATTAAGACCAGATGGTTGATGGAAGAAACCTTCAAGCGAGGGGGACAAAGGAGGGATATGACCCCCTCTGTAAGGGATTGCATTAAACAAAGAAAAGTTGCCCATGAAGGATCCTTGCAAGGGAGAATTAGAAATTGCTTCCCCCAAACCAATAGTCTGTAGAGTGGGGTAAGTTAAAGTCGAGCTTGAATAAAAACCTGACATACCATATGTGAAAGGAGCCAGACACATTCTGTATAGTAGGAACATTGGTCTTAGTCATTGTAGAGACTATGCCACTACTAGAAGTGGTAGGTGTTTGACTATATACATTCCTTGTAGGTGAAGGTGGAGGGGGAGGTATAATCCCCCCTTTTCCCGTGACCAAGATGGGAGTATGAGGACTCCCAGTAGAAGTAGTATTACTCGCTTCCATAGCCAATCACCTAACAAGATGACGATAAGAAGAAGTCACCTTAGGAGGGACTACCTGAATAAGGATTAGCACTGGAATATTAGTTATTAGAGGGTTTGTAGGCTTGAAGCCTTTAGCTTCAAGTTTAGAAATGATAGTCTCCTTTGGTGCAAGTGTATATTCTCTAGGAATAGGCTTGGGTATAGTTTTCTGTGGCCCAGTCACTTCAAAAAAACCCTCTGGATCTAACCTTCTCCTCAATGGTGGCGACGATGGTTCTAAAGTTATCAATGGAAGGTCCTGAAGCCTACACGAATGAAGGAGTTGTAGATATTCCACTTTGAGAAATGATCAACCGACACTCTTAGGTACAACTAGGGGGAAGCACATAGCACACACTAGGAAGTCCTTAAATGTAAATCAAACAATAAATATAATGAAATGAAGAACAATTGCGCCAATCAACACTAGAGAAAATTATCAGTGCAAGTGTAACTCGAACATGGAAACACCCTCCGGGTATACTCTACAAAGCGTGATCTGATGTTTGCCCTAGGTACCATAGTATACCCCCACAGTCACCTTTGTAAGTGCCTACAAAAGGAAACTAGGTTTCCATCTCGCAGTCAGTTACCATGTGGGTACAGTCAACAGTCGAGTTGATCGTAATGAGCAGGATATCAAAGTCTGAATCTTTCAAGGGTACCGAAGGAAAATGGTCCAAAATACAAATGAGGATACCGAACGTATTCTAGGTCCACAAGGATCTGTAGTCAAATGTGGTTAGCAAATATCCCAATAATGACCCTCAATATACGATCCCCACTATGCTTGGTTCGACTTTGGAGGGGTTATCACCTCTACCTTTCCTCACACGACCTCGTTTTTAGCCCCTGTGTTAGAGGGGGGTCCCGGATAACTTTTAAGAAACTATACTTTTACACTCCCTATCACAAACTCTTAAGCTTATTTAAGTGGCCTTGAAGAGTTTGCTCTCCACACCTATTCCAAGGCCCTAAATCCTATACTACTTGGTGTACCTTATAAACAAAAAAGTCTATTTGATTTGAGCATTAATCATTAATTTTATTGGATTGATTACTCAGGGGGTACGAAAGTGAAACTTGTGGTGTTCTTTGAGAGACAAATGAGAATAGCTAATTAGAGTTTAGAACATTGTGCTAGAAGCAAACTATGTTCTACAAATGAAAAAATGGCTTTTTAACTTTGAAGGTGCAGACTTTTTGAAATAAAGACCAAGATCCTAAAATGCAACTTTTCCTAGAATGATTTTTCATTTCCAAATGCCATGCAACTACTAAAACTTTCAAGGAAGAATCCCAGACGGAACTTTGGGTTTAGATCTATTTTCTTTTATAAAAATAGCCTAAGATACTAACACCAAACAAACATGCATAATAAGATGCAAATGCAGTTAATAAACTACAAGATTTATTTATTTATTTTTATATGCTCAGAAATGAAAATAGCAAGCAACTTCATATCTCTTTTTCAAAGAATAATAAAGAGAGAAGGATGACAAGCCAAAGATTGAATTAGACACTAAAACACTGCGTGAAAGTAGGGATTCACTAGAATCCATAGGAGGACCTAAAGCTCACAAGTATAACCTTAACCTTGAAAACAAACAGAAAGAGACAAAGAAAAAAAAAATATTTCTTTACAAGTTCATAGATAATCTGAGCCTTGAACCTAGCCAAACCATAGTCAATAGAGGCCCCTTAAACCTAGGGATACCTAAGGCTAAAAGCATCCTATCAGGAAAGAAAATATTTTTGAAAAAAATATTCAAGATGGCATGCACGTGTGTTGTGCATGGTCATACTACGTATGTACGCGGGATGTGTATAATACATAATGCATATGTACGTGGGTTGGGTATAGAATAGGGTGCATACACTACTAAAAACTTTCAAAAAGAAAAAGATTCAGACATGGCACTCAACCTAGGAAAACTGGTAAGAACATGTAAGGTGATCAGAGATCCAAAAAGACTTAGAAAACTTCAACAAACAATAACTCAATCCAAACAAAGATCTCCTAAAAATACCCTAGAGAGAATCTCCAATGGAGTCACCATTTCTGCTATGGGGAAAACCCCCCTAATCTGGGTCTATTGACTAGGCAGAGCCTTGAAACCTTAAAAGACAGAAAGGATTCTAATATACCCAAACCAAACACAACCTTACAATAATTAAGGGAAGAGAGAGAATATAGAAATGTGCACCTTAATTCCTTATGATTGTTGTTGATCCCTTCCTATTGTTGTTCATTCCAAGATTGTAGGCCTCCTCCCAAAGCTGGCCTGAAACAATGTTACAAAAAAAACTATGAAATCATATGATTAATTATCAAGATCAACTAAAGGGTTAGTTATTCATGAAAACATTCATAAACACAAACACATAGACATAAACATTTGGGTCAATACATTTTCTCTTTTATTAATAACAAAATTGGAAGTTACAACTTGAGTTTTGTTGGTGTCGCCCCATGAACCTCGCATGGGTTCCTCTACTTTGTCTCTAAGTGCACTATTCCCAATACTATCCTCACCACCAACAAGACAATATAAGGGAAACTAATGGATGGTATAAGGAGGATGGATGGAAGGGAATGCTGAGGATGAAACTCAGAGCAGAATGCAGAAGGCTTGGAATACAAGGGAGAAAAATTTGGTAGAGTTCTCTTTCCTCTTGTTTGATATATCCAAATGAACCCCCCAGGGCCCTTTTCATATGAGAAAATGATGGTTAATTCATTTTCAAAAGGGCTACAATAGGTAAGATGGTTGTGAACCCTAAGATAGCCCTTAAACTCCGTCGGAAAGCATGGATTTTATATATTTTTGAAACTTTTTAGAGTACATGTGAGCTTTTAGTTATGTAGCTAGTGTATGTATGCGGGTTGTTAGGAATGAAAATAGCATATGTACGTTCTTTGCCTATGCAACAGGGTGCATATACCATACAAAAACTTGTTTTTTGAGAAGAACATCATCAAAAAGGGTTGGCAGATGTATGAATGAGTAGGCCAAAATCAAAGATGCAGGGTAGTGGCATTTTGAGTTATAATAATGAAGTTGTAAGTTTTAAACCTGCAAAGTAAATCAATGCATATAGATTCTTAAACAATACAGAAATTAATCAATGGCTCATACACAGAGTACACAAAGATTTTATACCGGAAACCCTCAACCGGGAAAACCTTTCTTATTTTCATTATATCTCGAATTTCACCATTCGCCATACAATATATACAATTTTTTTAGGTATTCTATAGATACCAAAACCCTAATCCCTTAATCCAGGATTAATTTACAAATCCACTAAAAATAGCAAAAATCCACCCAAAAAAAAATTTCAGGGCGCTCCCTCGAACACTGCGCGTAACCAGGGGGGGGGGATACCTGCCCCCCCCCTGGGAACCCCCTAGGAAAGTGCTCGATGCACACGACAGATCTCTAGGTGAAGGGATCATTAGACACAGTTATCGTATCTAACATGCCCACACACACACACATGCAAAGAATATAACACATATCCAACATTCTCCCACTTGTTGTTTTCTTTGCATCCAGGGGTCAAGGGGGTTATATAGTCAACAATCCAGGGCAGAAATGCCCGTTGTTACTCTACACCAGGAGAACTTTTCTATGCTCACAGACTTTGTCAATGAATCTACAACATTCTTCAAAGTGTCAAACTTTTCCAGTAACACCTTCTTTTCCTCAACCATGTCTCTCACAAAGTGATACTGAACATCAATATGCTTTGTCTTCGAATGATAAGCTGGTTTCTTTGCCAGGAATATTGCACTCTGACTTTCACACTCTAATCTCACTACTTGTAGTACCAACCCAATACATGAACACAATCTTTGTAACCATACTGCTTCCTTGCTTGCATGAGTGGTTTCCATGTATTCAGCTTCTATAGTTAAGAGTGCCACTACAGCCTGTCTTTTGCTCATCCAACTGATTGCTCCTCCAAATAGGTTAAACACATGCCCACTTGTAGATCTTTTGTGATCTAGATCTCCAGCCCAGTCTGCATCAACAAAGCCATGTATGTCCACCACTCTATCTAATCCCGGTCTTCCTTGGTAGCACAATCCATAACTGGTGGTGCCACGAAGATACCTGAAGACCCTCTTTACTGTTGTCCAATGCTCCTTCTCTGGTTTTGACATAT
>SNQJ01S0005356.1:223421-247227 GCA_010110895.2 Picea sitchensis | reverse complement strand
TCTTTCCCTTACCCTTCTTTTCCTGTGGCTTGGACTGGTTTTCGGGAGGCTATTTGTTAGGATCATCTTTTTCATACTTTGTTGGTTACATATTTGCAAACCTGAACTCTCATTTGTTTAGGTGCTTAAATTCTTGCTCTATTTTGACAACATATCGATAAGCAACTCCCAGTGATGAGATGTCCAGAAAATCCATTTCGGTTTGGATGCACCTGTATTGAGCCCCACAGTATTTTAAAACCAAATGTCATTCAGAATATTTGATACCCAGCTTGGTGCGCAAGGTGTGGAAGGTATTCGTGAACTCCGGAACTAGTTGGCCCCTCTCTTGATGCAGCGTGGTCCATCTCATGTATTAGTCATCATCATTACAAACAGAGTAATATTGTTCCTTGACCACATCCACAAAAAAATCCTAAGTGGGCTCGGCCCAATATATTCCAGACTCCTCTATGGAGATTTTCTCCCAGTAAGTTTCCCACCAATGTTTGACATGGGGGAGAGCCTTAAGGAGTGTGAAGGTGATATTTTCCCTGTCGGAAAAATTGTGAACAGAGAAATAACCTTCTAGCAGATTTAACCATTTTTCTTGGGCATCTGCATCTATCTGACCTTCAAATAAGGGAATACAAAAATTAACTTGTACCTTTAAGGGAGAGGTTCTTCCAAAGTGGCCACTGTATGAATATGTGTATGTGCTTATCAATAGGCATTGACGAATGTGGGAAAAAATCTCCATCATTTCATCCCTCTGTTGCGTGAGAGTTTGCTCAAGCAACATATTAATATAATCATTCGCTCTGTCATTTTTCTTTTCTTCCACCATGGAGGGTTTCTTGGGTGTGTGAGAGCGATTGTCCTCAAGATATACAAGCTCGAGACCCAACTTGTTATACTCGAACCTCGTCGGGGACATGCACTGAAAAACTATCAAGAGTAGCATGCTCTGATACCACTGATCTAGATTATTTTGAGAATGAAAGGAGAGAAGAGATGTAATAAATAAATGCATAGAGATATGTCAAATATCCAATAATATAACAGAGATATGTCATAGATATAACCATAAACACGGAGATACGGTAATACACAATTTCTATTAATGAGTGAAATGTACAAAATTGTAGATATACAGAGTGAAAGACTCGCTAGAATGGTGAAATCTTATCTCTGAGAAGAGATGTGATGGCTACTCACATTCACAAGAATATCATTGTTACAATGAGGCTCCAAAGGCCTTTTTAACATCAACAAAATACAAAACCCTAACCCTAGAAGATGAAAAGTCAACAGTTTTGTGGACCCCGTTTTGGGTAGTTTGGTGTATCAACTTCCCAGGGGCGTAACTTTGGCATGCAATCTTCATTTGGGGCGCACGATAACTCGTTGGAAAGGTATCGACAATGAGATTCATTTTGGGAGCTCAATTAGAGCATGTGTATATCTTTGAGGTTCCCAATCGTGAAAAATAATTGTTTAGGCCCTCAAAATGGCCCTGGAAGTTTAGGAACCAAAAAATTGTTAAAAATAGTAAGTTGCCAACAAACTGTTTTGAGCCAGTTGGAATAGCTGGGTGGTCACTCATATCCACCTGGATCACTTGGGTCCTGATGAATGGTAAAATGATCAATATTTGGTAATACAATATAATGGGGAACCCCTCTCTCCTTGAAAATCAAGATTTACTTCCTCTGAAAGAGTGGATGGATAGATAAGGGAAATATTTATTACATGTGATCTCATCTTGGTCCAAAACATTTGGTCGATGGCTCAGATGGGAATTCAAGGAGATTTCCCCCCACCTTCAAGATCTTTCACAAGATCTCTCTATATGGCTTCAGGGTTGTGTGCCCAATCTGTTATAACCAATGGATTCCCATGAGTGGGGACAATAGGATTACATGGTTAAAAAAGGGTATGAATCATAACTTATACAAGCAATGCTTCCTCCTAAATCCGACATATGGAAAACAAATCTAGCATTTGGATGGTATACCTAAAGTTAATATTTTATGTTAGACCTTAATGCATGAGAAGATTCTAATGGGAAATAATCTGATCAAAAGAGGCATCCAAGGCCCTACCAAGTGTGTACTTTGTCACTCTACTTCTTATTCTTCTTCTCACCTTTCTCTGAATTGTGAATTTTTCAGGGAAATTTGGAACTCATCCTAAAAAGGAATTGGACATAGGGTTTGGTGGCCAACTTTAGTTGAACATCTCCAAGGCCACTATAAATTCGTTTTCTTGGGATCTTTTGGAGACAAGCCTATTTTTAAGAAATTTTGATCCGCCTTGCCCAAATTTGTTTGTTGGAAAATCTAGTTATCCCGCAACGGAGACCTTTTTCAGGACGTTCAATCTCCTCTTGAAACTGTGGCAGTAAAATCCTTGGGTCTCATTTCAGAACACTTCAACTTAGCATCCCAGCCTGAAATTTTGGATCCCCAAGATTCCATATGGTTTTATCAACTTTCTTTCCAGACAACCCTCTCAGCACAGACTCGCCACAGAACATCTCTGTGACTTCATTTAACCCCCAAATTCGTTTTTGCGGGGGATATATGTGTGTGAAGTGTGGAGGTGTGGAAGATATAGTTGTGTGGAGTGCAAATATATGATCATAGCAAAAGCCTCCATACAACATAACAAATGGTTGAGTAAAAAGGATTCTGACTATAAAATTTTCAGAAGATAAATACATTACGGGTCTCGAATTTCTTTAAGGCCAAGTGCATGACACCTATTTACTAAAATGTCTTTTCCACACATGAATTACCTTCGAAACACGGGTAATCATAAATAGAAACCATTAGACAACTCATAGAAAAATGTGATATTTACTTTGCATTAGTTCTAAATATCTAAATCTCTGCCCCTTCCTCGTAAATGAGAGAAAATCAGCGTGCCATAAAATGACTTGATTATCGTGCAAATTACGTGCCTTGTCACAATGACATGGAGTGGAGTGCAAGAGGATGACATGTATGAATTTTCCACACAAGGGTTGAAAATAGACTAAGTGTTGGTTGTGCGAGGGATATACATGTGTGGAGTGCGAAGGTGTGGAAGATATAGTCGTGCGGAGTGCCAAGATATCGTCATAGCAAAAGGCTCCGCACAACATGAAAAATGGCAAAGTAAAAAGGTTTTTGATTATGAAATTTTCAAAAGATAGTTGATCGGAGAAGAATTTTGTACAAGATTTGCAAAAATATCGAAAAGAGAAGAAAAAAGGAGCCTTTTGTGGTGATATCTTATGTACCACATCCTCTAGTACGAATGTTGCTCAACTAAGAATTTAGAGAAGGGAGATCAAAAAATTGGCTTGCCAAATTTCAAGAATACGACATGGATATCAAGCCCCTAAATTAGCTATTGCCACCGAAAATGAAGACATGGAAGAATTCTCACCTCTTCAAGCACAATATTATCAATTGCTACAGTTGGAAGAACAAAGGGCAAAAGCATTGGAAAACATGGCCAACAAACAACATATAGTCAAGAAGTATTTTGATCATAGTGCCATTTCCAAGCATTTTCAAAAGGACCAATGGGTTTTATTTTGGAACAAGGCCAAGGAGAAGCCATATTTTCAATCCAAGTTTGAATCTTTATGGATTGAGCCATATCGGATTGAGCAAATCTTTGGTCGCAATTATTACTTATTGAAAGATGCAACTAGAAATGTTCAATCATTTCCTATGAATGAGCAATTCCTAAACAACTTATTTATTTGATCTCCAGCTCTCATTGTTTTTTACATAAACCATTATTCTTTTTCTTTCCTTTCCTCTTTCTTTCTTTCCTTTCAATACTGTATATTCTCATGGTATAGCTTACTTTATTTTTTTGTCCCCTTGACATTTTTTTATTATTTTGACTCAATCACATAATCATAGGCTCTTTGGATTCTTAGCAACCCAAAGGGGGTTACTGTCCCACAGTTGGAGCCAATTGTCCATCCATTCCATGTCTCACTTTTCAATCCAAATCTTGTATAAAATTGTTCTCCCAATCTATTATCTTTAAAAAATCTCCTAATCAAAACAGTGTGTAGAGCCTTTTGATATGACCATATCTCTACGCCCCACATAGTTATATCTTTTGCACCTTCGCACATGACACAACTATATCCCCTGCATATCCAACACTTCAAAAAGGAAGTATTGGACAATCACCTTACACTTTGGTATATGGAAATGAAGCAAAACTGCCAATACATTTGGAACTGAATACATTACTTATTGCCATATAAAATGAAGACATGGAAGAAGTCACAGCTCCTCAAGCACAGTATTTTCAATTGCTACAATTGGAAGAACAAAGGGCAAAGGCACTAGAAAACATGACCAACATACAACAAATAACCAAGAATTATTTTGATCACAGTGTCATTGCAATGCATTTTTAGAAGGATCAATGGGTTTTACTTTGGAACAAGGATAATGAGAAGCCAACTTTTCATTCCAAGTTTGAAGACTTATGGACTGGGTTGTATCAGATTAAGAAAATATTTGGTCACAATTCTTAATTATTGAAAGATGCGACTAGAAAGGTGTTGAAATAATGTAACTGCGAAGAGCATTCTTATTATTTTGTTATTGGATTAAATCCCCATTGTGGATTAATCATGTCATTATTATTATTGGATTAAATTCCCATTGAGGATTAATCATGTCATTATTAATATTATTGTTAGTTATTGGATTAAATCCCCATTGTGGGATTAATCATGTTGCCACATATTGGATTAAATTCCCATTGAGATTAATCATGTCATTATTAATATTATTGTTACAGATTAATCCCCATTGAGGATTAATCATGCTCCAGAATTGTATAAGGACCAAATCCCCTTTATGGATTGTTCCATCTGACAATTACAAAGTGTATAATGTTAAGCCTGGCCCCAAAGAGTTATAATGAAAGGGCCACTAATTAAAGGTGGCTTCTACCCACCCTGAGTGAGAGGTCTACCCCGCCAGACAGACTCTTCACACATGCCGATTGATATAAATAAGAGGCCAATGCCCTCACTTCTACACACACTTCACTTGCTCATTCTCATGAGGTAAGCCGCAATTTCAAGTTGGTGAGAGGAGAAGAAGGGTGGATGATCTCTTGAGGAGGACTTTGTGTATTGGCTGAGCTATCTCAACATTGTATGCTTCATTTATGATAAGGAAGTTTTTGCCTGCCATTCTCCCCTAGAGGCTCCCGTGGATAAAATGTTGTGTCTCTTGTGAATTTGTATTTCTTATTGATCTTGTTCTTATTATGCTCTTATCCTGCGAAATGCAAAGAACTATAATAATGGCATAAACATTAACATGGAATCCGATCCAACCAAGAAATAATAACCACAAGTAAGAGGGGAAAACGCCACCCCACTGACCCCAAAAATTAGGGTTTTGAAAAGTGAGTGTTTTCAGCCCTTATCCTAGAAAGCCAGCGCCCTCCCCCCGTGATCAATTTGGCACCTAGAGCAAACCTTTTCAGTGGCTGGATCCTCCGTAAAGTGAAACCCTAGTTTCGGCCAGGCACCAAAACCAGAAAACGGTTCGTAGTACCGGTACCAAAACCGTAAGCACTACCCGGGGTAAACTACAGAAAGGCATTTGAAGGTAAAATTTGGAATTTCAAATCCGAGGGACACCAAAGTACCGCCTACCAAGCGCGACCCCATAAGATCAAACTTTTCATTTTTTTGGTCATTTTTTCGTAGCCTCGAGTACAAGATGTATGCAAGCACAAAAGCTTGTTGAGAAATTGAAGGTATAGACAACTTTCGTTCCTAGAAATATAGGATCGGCCCCATCCCGCAGAATGACCTATCAATATTTATCAAAGAAGAAGTGAGGAACCTGAAGATGCCATAAAGAAAGAGAAGTATCAGAAGGACTCAATCAAGGCACAAAGAATCATTGCAGATTCAACTAAAGATCACCCGATCCCGTATGTATCGGCCAAAGAAGACCCGGCTGAGATAAGATGTTTAATGCCTAAGAAAACTATATGAAGGAAAGAACATCAATCTAAGATGAATCTCGTAACACAGTTGAAGAATATTGTTATTGGATAAACTGTGGCGCGATTAATAACCGACATCTCCTAGGATCCACTGATCTAGAACAAAACAGACAGTAATATACCGCCTGATCTAACCCGTTTGAATTAAATTGAAGTGGAGAAGTAAGATATGTACCTTGTAATCGCCTCCTTGGACTTCAGAAATTCTTGTTTACCTGGCAGTCAGCTTTAAAGTCAAGATCAAACAAAGACAAACCAACCAAAGTGAAAGCAAATAATATATCCAATAGCTAATCGCTACATAAGGATCAAGGGATCTATGTAATAAAGTAGATCTCACTTTATGGAAAGAAATATATCACTGTATAAAAGAATGTGGAAGAAAGATACAAAAATATGCCTTGATGTTGTCAAGTTCATTCCAACAGTTCCTTACTTCCCAAAAAAATTCTAATCCATAGATTCTGAGACATTAGATCTGATAGCTACTCACAAACTATCTTGACAAAACAAATCTCAAAATAATTCCAACCGCTTAATACAATTCCAAGCCAACCAAAAAGCTAACAAAAGCTATCCAATCTAACCCTTCCATGAGAGCCCCTCTCCTTTATAAGTTGAAGAGGAGCTCTCATAGAGAAAGTTAGATGATCCCACTAAATCATGAAGGCGGGTAAGATCCAAACCATTCTGATGCCACCCCACCATAGAAGCTTCTCCTTCTAGAAGATTCGAAACCGTACGTTTTTCCATGGCCGCTATTCTCGTGACCCTAGCTATAGTGTATCCTCGGCGAATCGCTGCACTCAAGCAGCAAACCGCGAGAATTATTACCGACCTCGCCTATAGCAACCCAACATCCCTTTTGTTTTACATAGGAAAATGCAACATCTTTTCCTGAGAAGTTCTTCCCTCTTTAGGAATCAGCCACACCGCGGACCCCCTCCACAAGGTACAGATAGGTTTACATCATTAACGTATAATAGGGATGACAAAATAATGTGTATCAGAGCCCCCCAAAGTAAGGAAGTTAGAAATTCAGAAAGTGATAGCTGAAATACTTGTCAAGTGTGTGTAGGGAACTAGGGTCACCGAAACCCTGCTAACAAACAAGGAAATACAAGACAATAATATATCATCACCGAAGATAGGCATTCCCATAATCAGAATACAAATGACTCATAAAGCACAAATGTCGACATGAAAAGATCCATTTCAATTAAGATGCTGTGTCATGGACACCAAACATACACCGTGGATCCATGCCAATATGACTAAATCTTAACATAGCCACCAAAACAGCTCCGCTGCGGATATGTGTTAAAGACTCAAATTTGAACATATAGCAATTCGTATTACAATGGGATCTATGCACAAGCATTAATCTAATATACCCAACGCGAACCTGATCCGTGAGAAAATATCCGTGGTCTCATCTCCACCTCATACTCTATAGTAATCTAACCATGTGAACACGCCATGTGTTGAAGTCGAACATGAGAAACCACTTGATTACCGATCATTAGGTAAATTGTTAACAAGTGCGCGAGGGAAATCACCATTAATGTCAATGACTCTAAGGTACTCTAGTAATCCAAATCTAATGGTGAATTAATGAGTTGAAGTCAACACTCGATGAAATCTCCCTAACGTCAATAATGAAAACCCACCGTCGAAGCGAGGAAACTTGCTATCGAGAATGCAAGTTCCAAGCAGTTCAATTAGTTTCTAAGTCAAACTCGACATGAGTTGTCGGTTTAGAAAAGACTCGCTGTGAGGGCCTTAATGTAATCGCTGTACATACATCAATGACAAACAAGTAACAAGATCGACGTAGATCGAGTAATGCGATTCGTGATCAACTGGATGGTCGACAGTTTTAAGGACCTGCAGCATAATAGAAGGATTTTCGAAGTTGGACATCTTTAGATATTGACGCATTAATCTAATAACCGCCTTGGAAATAATCGACTCAACAACAAGGATCATATACCAAATTGTAATCTTATAGGAGTATGATCAGAGACAAGTAGATTTTCCAACCCAGACACAAGGCGAAAGTGAAAAGATGTCATGTTCAAAAGTGACTCTTTCATAAAATACAAGTTTAGACACAATTCTTCCCAATTTCCCCCCATCATTTATGGCAGGCACCTCTTTATTTTTTATGAAAGCTTGAAGAGGATAACATATGTTCATTATACTTCATCTTCGATGAGTCCCTCAGAATATGTTTAAATAACCCTAAGAAAGAGTGGCCCTATCCCATGGTGGGTCCGTCAATGCTTGTATAACGAGTCCGCAGATAGAAAACCTTCCGGTTTTTTTCAAGATTATAGAGTTTGTAAAAACACTTAAAAGAGAACTCTTCCAGTTCCTTTTCCGTAAAAGAGTCCAACGGTAGACCGAAAAAAGGGTTAAACCATCGCTTGAAAGACGCATAGTTCAAATACTTTATCATCGAAGCGGAAAATAGTGCTTCTCGGCACCTTTCATGTTTAGAGAGTCCTAGTAAAGAGCTTAAAGAGAACCCGCGGCCCTTCGAGCAATCCACGCAGTCCGAAAAAGTGATAAAAAGTACCGGTTACATTCTCATTGATTTACGAAAGACGAAAGAACAAAGACTAAGTTCGTAACTTATTCTCATTTATTTACCAGCATGAGAAAGAACAAAAACTAAGTTCAGATTTTTTCATTTGCTGCTTTAAAACAAAACAAAACTATGCTCATAGATTTTATTTCTTTTACACAAGATTAAAACTAAACCAAACTATGCTTGAACCCAGCTCACTTTTTACAATAAGCTTGAAACCGTGAGGAAACTATGCTTCTGAGTTGCGGTTTCATTTTTACACAAGCTTGAACCATAGAAAACTATGCCATACCCTAACGCGAAAACATTACATATCTACTACTTTAAGAAACTATGGGCTCACCATGAAGTCCAGAGGTATTTGAACCTAATGCCCCCGCCTATTTCATCCAACCGCAAGCGGAGAGAACAAATGAAGCTTCCAAATACTCAGAGAGACGGCTGGACTGACTCAAAAAAGATAGGGGGAAAACTATTTCATTTTTTAACGAATATAGAAACAAGAACTATGCTCAAGACCTCTGTTTCATTTTTAACGGTCACGAGACACAAAACCATCCCCAAACAACCCTACCCGCTCTCATTTTTAACCAGGTTGCCCTCGATACAAAACCATCCTCAAAAATCCGTGTTCAATCCCCGCATCTCCTCGCTTCATTTAACCAGGCTGCCATGCAGACACAAAATATCCTCGAAACCTCTGTTTTTGTTCATGGATTCCAAGAGGACAATGTCTGCACGACACCCATGTCAAGGGACAAAACTCTGGCCATGGCTTCCAAGAGGTCTCATTTGACAGAAGAAACACACTCTGGAAGGAATACATGTCGAGGTTTGTGACAGGAGTAAAGAGATCGTGCTCTAACAACCCTGTATTGAAGAGATCACCTATGTCAACTACCGATAAGTCATCAAAGTCACTATATGGCTAACGCCACATATTAACCTGTATGGGCGACACTGTTCCCTCAGACAAGAACCATTCAGGGAGGCAATACAAAAGGGTCAATGAATGAAAGTTGATCATCACCAACCTCCCAAAGATATCACAATTTAAAAAGAGTAGAGATATTAGCCTCATGGTACAGACATTAATTCCCAAGGAGTAAAGAGAATTCTAAGGGGTCTTGGACTACCAAGACATCAATGAAGACAGCTTCCTCCCAAAGTTATAGGAAACCGAGGAAGGGTCCCTAAAGGTTGACTAGTCTTCTGTTAAAAGCTACCGATTCTCGTGTAACCTACAGTAGTGAAGGGACAACCCAAAGCTTTCCAAGCAATAGAGGACAAAATACCAATGAACAAACCTTCATCTATCAACGCTTTGGTAACGTCCCGACCACAAACATAAAATTTAATCTGGAAAGAAACGTAAGAGGGAAGACGAGTCCAGCTTAGGTACATCCCAATCAAATGATACCATTACTTGAGGGTCCGACGGGAGGAGGCTAATACCCCCTCACACCTAGATTCTCAGATTACCGAGAAAATGCCAGACCGCTTCTACTCTCTAGCTGAGTAGGAGAATCGATGGAGAATGATCAATTAATTTGGGTTTCATTCTCCGGGAGAAATGGGGTCATTGTGTGGAAATCTAATCGACCGCTTGCTTCGTTCTCAATCTGAGTGGGTTGATCGAGGATGGATCGATCAAATCACTACCACCGGTTCATCCAAAGACGTGACCAAATCGACCACTTGATCGACTCTGGACCAATCGACATGGGAACCGGATTGATCATTCCACACCAACTGTAAAGTATATGGCGCCACGTATAAGCAGCCTAGAAGTTGAGTACGTGAAAATGCCATGTCTTCAAGATTTTCAGGTCACTTGATATACAAGGGCAAAGTGAGTGAGATGACTCTTTGCATAGCATGCACGGAACTTGACTCTACTTTTCTTCCCAACCGTATTGGCACCGCCGGACTAAAGGTCAAAGATGTTGTTCGCGAGGCTAACCACGGGCTACGAAAGTGGGTATGCTCGCCGCATAACCTTGTATTCGTAATCCTTAAGAAGATGGCTACCCTACAAATCCTGCAAGGGTACCTTGGGATACTGCTGTTTGGGTGATTTCGACATCATCAACACTCCCAAGACGAAGGACTGGTTGTTTTCCAACATGTTTGACAAGTTGGTTGGAAGTTTAGATCCTTTTGCTTATTTCTTCTTCACCTTCCTTTCTTCTTCTTCTTCCTCCACGCATCGAAGTTACTAGTTTCTAACTTTCAATTACCTAAGAAGATGAAACTAAGGCTAATCTTTGTAAGTGAAGAAGGCTAAGAAGACTCCATCAGAAGAAAGTGAAGGATCAACATGAGGTTGATTTTGGGGAAGTTATGACCTAATCACTAATCAGATTTGGATTACCTGAGTGGGAAAAAACCATACTGGTAATCCTATTGTGAGACCTAGAAGGTTCAAAGTAGCGCCATGTGAGGAGGACCAATGTTTCCATAAGAAGGAAAACAAAAGGTTCCCCGAGCAGAGGGTTCCTTCATTGGTCATTTCAGAACCGACCGGAAATAAATCCAACCTAGAGTCCAATAGGGAAAAAAACATTAATACGCTAAAAAATCTAGGAAGTAAGCAACAAACAAAACCTTCTTACAAATGAGCACACTAGTTGGTGATGAAAATCCAACGTCGCAACAAAGTGTAAGAAGGAACAGATGAGCTGGTGGAAAAAGTTACGCTGATCTAATCTAAATGCACTTACACTCTAAAAGCCCCACACATAATCGTAGGCATACCCTCCAAGGAGCCCTCGAAAGGGAGTTTGGCCAATTTCCGGATTCCGTGTACTGAAGACTTCTCCTCCACCCTCGTAAAGAACCTTTAAAAGATAGCCACTAAGGTTACCATACCAACAACAATAAAGCCCGGGGAACAAATGTCATCCAATCCACACGCAAGGGTTGTGGTATCTAGCCCGAATCAACTCAAAAGGATTCCACACATAATCGTGGGTGGCTACCTCCTGCACCCCCATAATACGTAAAATCCTACACCGATGCTGTGGTGAGTAACTCCCAACACCACCACCTAGTGCTTGAACCTTGTGTTAGAATGGCTTCCTAGGACAATATGTTGTAAATGGATTTAACTCTCCCTATCACAAGATACTGTTTGTTTGCAGCCTTTGAAAGTTATTTTCACACCCATTCCAAAGTTCTCCAACCAATCTAATGTAGGTTTGCTACCGTAGTTAGATAAAATCTCTAATCAATTTTTATGTTTTATTTTATGGTTGTTGTTACTCAAAAGGAAGATGGCGTGGACAATATGGTGTTTTGACCGACTCAAAAATTATGCAAAGATATGAAGATGCAATCTTTTCATTTCGATCAAATCTATGCTAATGAAAGGGAGAAAACATTTATCATTCCTACATGCACAATGTCCCAAAAAATTTCTCACTCATCATTATCAATCATGCAATTTCAAGCACGCCAAATGTAAGGATGCCCCCAATCTAATATAAAGCAAGAAATAATTTTTTTTGTTTTAAAATTTTCACTAAAAGCAATAATGAACTTTCTTTAAAACAATGAAACCCAAACTAAAGGTTCTCTCTTTAAAGCAAACTATTTAGAAGAAATCCGATCTTCCCTAAACAATCTAAAGAAAACACACACTTTGTAATTGAAAGCCACTCAAATCAAGAGACTAATCCCTCAAAACAAAACAAAGCAAAAGTGTCTAAAAGTAAATTACAAAGAATATCAGCTGCATCAGAAATGTGATCAATATAGGCTCCAAAAGTTCAATCTACCAAAGAAAAACTGGCAACAAAAAAAAAATGACAAGACCCAATCCAAAAATTTCGATGAAACAAGTTCTGGCACCTAGCAATAGAGTGCAAGTGTTAGAATTAGGTATTCTCCTCGTGCCACCAAAGGTATATAGTGCGAGAATGTTCAGAAACACAAAAATTTGAAAAAGGACCAAAATTTTGAGTGAACTAAATCCGTAGAGTCTTGATGGATCTCCCATGCACTCAGAGACCGTAAAACAAGCAATCAAAGAAAGGGAAACTAGACTAATCTAGGAAACAACTGCTCCCCCCAAAGAGCCCAATTTTGTTATTGGATAAATCCGTAGGCGATACGATCTCCTAGATCCAATCTGGATCTAGGAACAAAACAGATAGAATATATCAGCTTCCTAGATCTAACTATTGAATTAAATTGGAAGTGAGAAGAAGATAAGGTGTAACCCCTTGTAATCGCCTCTTTGACTCTCCTCGCTATTCCTTGTTTTCGCCTCCGTTGCCTTTGTGCTACAGACCAAAACAAAGACAAACCAACCAAAGTGAAAACAATATATCATTGAAGCACCATGATCAAGGAATTATGTAATGTGCGATCTCACTTTTATGTAAGCGAAATATGTCACCCATTAATAGAAACCACAAACCAAAGAGTCTTGATGTCAGAAGGTTCCTTCCAACATTTCCTTTCTTTCCACACACTTCTTGTTCCAATGATTCTGAAAAACCATAGATCTGATAGCTACTCAAATCTATCTTGACAAAACAAATCTCAAAGCTACTCCAACCAAGCTACAATCTAACAACCTAAAAGCTAACAAAGCTCAATCTAACTTTCTCCATGAGAACCCCCCTCCTTTTATAAGTCAAGAGGATAAGGTGAGGAGGTTAGGATGATCCCACTAAATCATGAAAGCTAGTAAGATCCAAACCATTCTGATGCCACCTTCACCATAGAAGTTTCTCCTCAGAAGATTCGAGAAACCGTACGTTTTTTTCCACATGTTGTCATTCTCAAGTACTCAGCTATAGTGTGCACTTCATGAATCCCACGCACTCGCTATAGTGCAACCTCATGAATTGGTCATTCTCACACCTATATAGCAAACTCCGCTAACATCCCTTTTATAAGGTTTCTTTACATGGAAAATGTAACTTCTTTTCTCGTGAAAGTTTTTCTCCTCTTTAGAACTTCAGCCACTGCGGACTCTCCAAGGCAATGATAGGTTTACATCATTAACAATCATAGGATGACGAAATAATGTGTAACAAATATCAAGATGTAAAGGAGAATGATTCAAGAATATTTCTCCTGAATCTCACAAAAGAATGCTTGAAAGCTGCATTGAGATAAACGACGAAGATGAATTTGTAATGACGGCCCCAAATGGTCTCACAAAACCTTGGATGCCACGTCCAAGATGTGCCGTAAAGGAGAAACTACAATTTGAAAAGCCTATGGGAAGAATGCATCCAAGAAGAAACAAGGGTAGCCAACCGTGAAGCACTACTATGCAAGGGACTACGATCAAGCCCTAGCTACTCATACAAAAGGAGGAAGGAAGAACCCCAACTTCAAAAGGAATCCTCATAGAGAACCACAACCATCAAACAAATTCAAATAATCAAGAATCTCATCCAAGAAACTTCGTAAGGACAACTAAGGATCTAGATCTCATCTATACAATGTTATCACTAGGATAAGATGGGACACAAGGCTAACAATTGTCCAGTCAAAAAAGAAGAGTACAAGAGGAAGCACAAAAGACAGCATTCTATATTGCCTAAGATGAAGAACCACCCATGAAGATGAAGGACCATGTTCCTGATCTCTCCCGTGATCTCAGACACTTGAGAAGACACATGGCTCAACGATAGCTTTGCATCAAAGCATATGATGGGTAAGAAGAATACTCTCTTGTATTTTAGAAAAAGTCTTCTTTAAAGTAACTCTTATGATGATTATCAATATCCCATCATAGGAATAGGAGAATCAAACCAAGCTTGATTCAGAAAACTCAATAACAATGAGGATGTACTCTATGTACCGGGCTCAAAGAAGAACTTACTCTCCATATCGCCTTTAGATGCAAAGGCTATAGAGTTGCTCTATGGGAGTTCTGTGCTAAGGGAGAAACCACTAATGAAGCAATTGTCATCATCTAAATGTATTAGAAAATGGTTTATAGCGTTTCAAGGGTCACCCAGAACCGTAAGTATGACCCATGCCATTGAAAATTCATGAACTTTGGTATAGAAGATTGGCTCACATCAACTACAAGGCGCTTATCGACATATGCAAAGTCAAGTCACGGGTTTTACCAGAACTCAAGGTTGACAAAGAAGGCATATGCAATGGATGCAAGGGAACATCAAGAACCCTTTCCAAAGAGAGACAGCACAGTTACAGCATTGAACTCATCCATTCGTGACGCAGGGCTCCAATGCCAACATCCCATTAGCGGTATGTATACCTATGTATCGCTATATTGATGATTATTCTCGTAAGACCTCGATATACTTTAAATCTAAAGATGAAGTATTCAAGAAATTCAAGGAATTCAAAGTCTTTATAGAGAATTCACAAAGAAAGATTAAGATACTCAGTCGATAATGGAGGAGCATATGCCTCAAAAGAGTTTGTAAAATTCTGCAGAGATGTTGCGATCAAGAGGGAACTAACTACTCCCGCCAATCCCCAACAAAATCCGCAGTTGAAAGGGAAGAACATGGGTGACATAGAAGTTGTGAAGACCATGATTCATGATCAAAGATCTTCGTGCTTATGGGCAGAAGCATCTATGGCGGTTGTTTATGTGCAAAACAGACCATCCCATAGTGCACCTGGGTTCAACACCCCAGAAGAAACGTTCACCGAAAAGAAGCCAAGTGCTTTCATCTCAAAATATTTTATCGCCCAGTTGTTTGTTCATATACCGAAAGAGAAAAGGGAACAAATTGGAGCCCTCCTGAAAGAAGGGAATATTTGTGGGATACCGCAAGGTCTCCAAGGCCTTCGGGACTACATATTTGGTCACCGCCATATTGAAATCGCAGGACGGACCTTTGATGAAGAAGTTGCACTTAAGATATCGAGAAGATGTCAGCCTGAAGAGGTATGTGAAGAGGAACCAGAATCCCTGCGTGATCTACGTAACTGAGGGCTCCTAAAGTTGGTAACCCTGTATAAAGTCAGAAGCTTCCCGCATGAGGAGACTCTTGAAGATCATGATATAAATGGGTTCAAGAACCTCCTCGTATGACCTTCTCCCATAAAAGAAAGCCCCGCTTGAGCAAGAGAACTTATTCAAGATGGAGAGCGCTGCGTTCCGTGAAGGAACCACGAGACAGTAAAGAAACCAAAGCCGTCTCCGCCATATAATAGCCTTTGATGTGCAATTCTACTTCTACAAAGTCCTACATGTTTGAAGAGGCCATCCGTTAGTTGAATGGGCGATGCCATGACAGAGGAATAACAAACCAAGAAGGAAGAATGATGTGTGGGGAGTTGTTCCCAGACCAAAAAGTATACGTACCTACCTAAAATGGCTATTCAAGATAAAACATGTCACTGATGGAAGTATCGAGAAGTAAAAAATGATATTTGTCGCCGGGTTTTCCCGTATGGTTGAATCGACTATGAAGATACACCTTCCTATGGCCAAATACACTTTGATCAAAACATTATAGCCTTGCTGCCAAGATGAGTCGGAAGTCGCATCTCGTGTATTTGGATGTGAAGACAACTTTATGAATGGTGTCATTGAAGAGGAAGTGTATATAGAGAAACCCCAAGGATTTGAGGTTGAAGACAGAGATCTCATGTCCGTCAGATTGAAGAAAGCCTTTATATCGGATTTCGAAGCTAAAGCTCCCGATCTTGGTATATGTATCAGATAGACAGCCTTTGACGAAATTTGGCTTTACCAAGAGTAAAGTAGATCTAAATCCTCTACTCAAGATCGATAATAAATCCAGTGAAGGCCACATCATCAGATGTGGATGACTTGTTCTTAACTCGAGAAGAAAAGCTCATCGGTGAATACAAACAGAGACTGTCACAATTTGGAAATGTTTAATCTTGGCCTAATGCATTACTTCTGAAATCTGGCGGTAATGGCGCGAACTGAAAGAATCTTCCCAACTGTGGGAAGTACACCTGGCCAAATTTTAAGATATTCGACATGTTCGAATGCAAGTCCATGAATATGTCCCATGCATGCTCGCCGTTGGCCCATTAACTTGATAGATGCCAATTGCATTTAATAGACATTGGATCGTTGATGTACCTGTGAACACTAGACCAGACATCTGCTTTGTAGTGAACACCTTGAGTCGGGCTCGCGGGAGCCCATCCACGTATGAAATCTTAAGGGTTCAATGGATTACGGCCCTACCTATGATGGAGATCATGACTTCACCTTAATTGATGACATACCGATGCGATTAGCAGAAGGTGTTGCTGATAGAAAAGCACTTCCGGATGCTGCTCTGGGCCAGATCACGATCTCGTGGCGTAGTAGGAAGCAATCCAAAGATTGTTTCAAAGACAAATGGAAGCAGAGTACAATACGTATTGCCCGCTAGTTGTGAAGGTCAAGCGTCACGTAATCTATTTGATTTGAGATGAGAGCAACCACGATTCTATGCGATAATCAGTATTAAAAATGACAGAGAATCATGTGTTCCATGAAAATTCAAAACAAATAGAGATTACATTTCATCCGGCGACATGGTGCCGCAGAGGAGCCCCGGCTCCAAGTGACATTAGCACGGTGACGAACAAGTTGTTGATGTGGATGACCGCCCCATTCCAGTGTAAAGTTTGAACACCCTCGAGATAAGTTTGGTATTGTCCGGAAGGACCTTCCCCGAAGGGAGACGTTCCTTTGCTCGACCTCATTGCTAGATCGTGAAGCAAGATGAGTCAGTCATGCTTCCGACCTCGCTGTTAGACGAATCATGATCGCTGAGTGATCCTTGCTTCCGACCTCGTTAGACGAAAAGCAAGATGAGTCATGCTTTATGTTTAACAACTAGGTCAGAAGTGAGATGATGATATTAATTGATTTTGACCTAGTTGTTAGGTGTAAAGTAAGATGAGTCATTGTTTTTTGACCTCGCTGTTAGACGTAGCATGACTCATCTTGCTTTAAATATAACAACTAGGCCAGAAGCAAGATGAGTTATGCTTTTTGACCTAGTTGCAGCAGTAACGGAAATCATAACGCCGATGATTCCGCTTCTGACCTCGCTAAAGGAACGCAAGTTTTAGATGCCACGTTCCTTTTGCTTCCGACGGTATTGGCATGCGCCAGCATGAGCCGCGCTCTCAACCTAGTTGTTAGGATCGAAAGCATGATTGATGTCACCTAGTTTTTAGACGTGAAGCAAGATGATGATATTACTTGCTTCCACCTAGCTGTTAGATCGAAGCAAGATGTGATCGACATCGAAATACCAAATTAACCGTGACATTGAGCTAGTGTAGGATTGTGATGCATTCAGTGTTGTAATGTATCATTTCAACCGATACATGTTTTGTGCGGCGATGATACCCTTCTGAGAATGATAATGTCAGTTGATGAAGAAAACCCGGCGACCTGCAAACGCTGCATAATTGTTCAAGATGATATGTATATTGTCCTCGGTAGATGCCACCGGCGATGCACTTCTACCGATGTCGGGATGAAGAATACCCTTCTCTTTGGCGGGGAGGTTGAAATAATGTAAACGGCAGCATTCTTATTATTTTGTTATTGGGATTAAACCCCGCCAGGGATTAATCAAGCCATTATTATTGGATTAAATCCTACCGGTGGGATTAATCAGCGCCACATTAAGAGATACAGCGCTGACAACCCTATCAGATTAACTGCTGTCGCAAGAATCGTATAAAGGGACCAAATCCTTTTATGGATTGGTCATCTGACAACAAAAGTGAATAAGTAGTCGGCACCTGCCAGCTTATAATGAAAGGGCCGACTAATTAAAGGTGGGCTACTCCACCCGTGAAAGTGAGAGGTCGCCCCGCCGTGATGGTGCACCTCCTTCACATACATTGATAGAAACAAGAGTTGGGGCCTCACCTCTGTTAATAATAATCTCCACTTGCTCATTCTCTTAAGGAGGCAAGCTAAATTTCAGTTATATAAGGTGGCACATCTCTTTTGAGGAGGACCTTTTCTCAGATTGGTTGATTTATCTCAAAACATTGTATGTTTGGTTTAAGGGATGGAATTTTTGCTGGTTTTCTTCCCCTAGAGGGTTTCCCCTGTGATAAAATGTTGTGTCTCTTGTGGATATGTATTTCTCAAAGGATTGTTCTTATTATTCTCTTATCCTTATGAAATGCAAAGAACTATAATAATGGCATAAACATTAACAAAAGGTTCATACACCGCCTATGAATGGGCAGTTCCTCAAACATGTCTTCATTTAATCCCCGGTTCTCACTATTTTGTACATAAACCTTGCTTCTTTTTCTTTTCTTTCCTCTTTTCTTTGTCTCCTTTCAATACTATATACTCTCATGATATAGCTTACTTTCTTTTATCCCTTCTATCACTTTTTTATTATTTTGACTACATCAACCAATGATAGGCTCTATGGATTCTTAGCAATCCACAAGGCGTTACCATCCCATAGTTGGAGGTGATTGTTCACCCATTTCATGTGTTAATTTTCAATCCAAATCTTATATAAAATTATTCTCCCATTCCACTATTTTTCGAAAATTTCCTAATCAAAAGCCTTTTTACCTCATTTTTCACATAGTGCGGAGCCTTTTGCTATGACCATATCTCTGCATTATGCAATCTTCTGCACCTTTGTACTCCGCACAGGTATATCCCCCGCACAACTAAGACTTGGTCTATTTTCAACCCTAGTGTGGAGAATTCATACCATTCGTCCTCCCGCACTCTTGCATTTTCGCACCTTTGCACTTCCAATAGTTCTACACCAACAATTATGACAAGCCATGTAATTTGAACAATAACCGAGTCATTTATGACACGTTGATTTGATCCAATTTACAAAGAAATGGCGACAATTTAGGACTAACACAAAGTAAATGCCACGCTTTTCTATGAACTACTTAATAATTTCTATTTATGATTACCATTATTCAGTAGGTAATTCATATGTGTGGAAAGACATTTACGTAAATATGCGCCATGCACTTGGCCTTAAAGCAATTTGAACTCCGTAATGTATTATTCATAAGTTTCAAGTATATCAAAGTCCATTAAAAAAGAAGAAGTATGGAAAATATAAACATAAAGGAGCATTTTTGTGGTGATAGCTTATGTACCACATTCTCTTGTAAGAATATTGCTCAACCAACAATTTAGAGAAGAGAGATGGGCAAACTGGCTTGCAAAACTTAAAAAATGTGACATGGAGATCAACTTCCTAAAGGATATCAAAGGACAAGGACTACAAATTGATGATTGGTATTGAAGTTGTAATATCCCTCGTGCAGATGATGTAATCACTCAAGATGTATCTATCTTCCAAAAATTTTGTGATCAAAAGCCTCTTTACTTAGCCATTTTCATGTTGTGCGGAGCCTTTTGCTATGACCATATCTCCACACTCTGCACAATTATATCTTCTGCAACTTTGTGCTTCTAATAGTTTTGCACCAAAGATTTTGACAAGCCACATAATTTGCACGATAACCAAGTCATTTATGACACATTGATTTGCTTCGATTTACGAAGAATTGATGACGATTTAGGGCTAATGCGAAGTAAATGTATCGCTTTTCTATGAGCTACTTAATGGTTTCTATTTATGATTACGCATATTCCGAAAGTAATTCATATGTGTGGAAATTACATTTTACTAAATACGCGCCATGCACTTGGCCTTAAAGAAATTCAAGCTCTGTAATGTATTATTCATAAGTTTCACTTATATCAAAGTCCATTAAAAAAGAAAAAGTATGGCAAATAGAAGAATAAAGGAGCCCTTTTTATGGCGATAATGATAATTCACTCGTGAGACAATACAAGAACTTTCGTTGGTTTGCTTCCTATCGGTGGTTTTTGATCAAGATTCTAGAAGAAAAGCAAAATAATAGACCATGGACTACAAGGCTCATCAACGTTGGTTGTGTACCTAAAGTTTTCGACTTCAAGGAACTGGTATCCTGGTGTGCTTGAAGGTTTGATTCCAAGACAAGAATATTTAAAGTGGAAACAAAAGGAAAGGATCAAGTCACCTTGATGCCAAAGGTGTTCAAGAGAATGATCCATCTTCCTTCTACAAATAAATGTTTTAAGCTCCTAGATGCAGACACCTTTCTCGACTCTCATGGTGACGACTCCAATGTATTGAAATACTTTTTGATACCCTCTACAAATATGCCAAGCAACCTTTCAACAATTGATATATCTTTGCTTGAAGAACCATATCGAGACTTTTCATGGTTGTTTGTGTGTGTGGTTGGGCGAGAGTCGAATTCACACATACTCAGGTCAGCTCTATATGCTCTGTTATAACCAATGGATCCCCATGAGTGGGGACAATAGGATTACACAGTGAAAAAAGGGTATGAATCATAGCTTATACAAGCAATGCTTCCTCCTAAATCTGGCATATGGAAAAAAAATCTAGCATTTGGATGGTATACCTAAAGTTAATATTTTATGTTAGACCTTAATGCATGGGAAGATTCTAAGGGGAAATAATCTGATCAAAAGAGGCATCCAAGGCCCTACCAGGTGTGTACTTTGTCACTCTTCTTCTGATTCTTCTTCTCACCTTTCTCTGAATTGTGAATTTTTTGGGGAAATTTGGAACTCATCCTTAAAAGGAATTGAACATAGGGTTTGGTGGCCAACTTTAGTTGAACATCTCCAAGGCCACTATAAATTCTCCTGCTTGGGATCTTTTGGAGACAAGCCTTTTTTTAAGAAATTTTGATCCGCCTTGCCCAAATTCGTTTGTTGGAAAATCTAGTTATCCCGTGACCGAGACCTTTTTCAAGACATTCAATCTCCTCTTGAAACTGTGGCAGTAAAATCCTTGGGTCTCATTTCAGAACACTTCAACTTGGCATCCCAGCCTGAAATTTTGGATCCCCGAGATTCCATATGGTTTTATTGACTTTCTTTCCAGATAACCCTCTCATCATAGACTCGCCACAAAACATCTCGGTGGCTTCATTTAACCCCCACTTAATTCATGGAATCGTTTCATGCATGATACCACCATACTCTATGTTTTGATAGTGCATCAAAGCACAACCCTGGGGTGGCAGGAGCAGGTGGGGTTCTCTTTGGTCCTGGAGAACAAGTCGATTAATCTACCTATTATTGAAATCTGGGTCTAGCCTCAAATAACCAGGTTGAGGGTAATTCTTTGTTTCAAGGTCTTTTTATTGCTAGCACATAGGGCATACACAAAATCACAATTTTGGGAGACTCAAAGAATACTATGATGCACCTTCAGCTTAATTCTCTTCCTAGGTGTTGAGTTCTTGGGATAGGTGTTAAATTTTTTGTTAAACCTTAGGAACATATCTCTAGTTTAGATGTTTGTTGATATAGCTCAGCATTTGTTTGTATGTGAGCTATCTGAGGGCTCGAGATAAATTCAATTTTTTTTGTAATATTTAAGGGTTTACATAGCCTGTGTGAGATAGAGTGTATGAGAGTGTGGGTTGTAAAGGTCCAAGAGACCAAAAGCAATGAAGATATATTGTTGTATCTGTATATTTCTTTGCAAATATAATGAATGAGAAATTCTTTTATTTTTTATGCCTCTATGGGTTATTCTATGTGTGCATAATTAAGATTTGATCACAACTTTTAGAGCATCGAAATTCCATATCGAATTTATGTTTGCAGGAGCACAGATCGTGCGTAGAGCCATTAATATAAACCGATCCGAAACCCTATTTAATTTTTTGTTTTTACGTTTTTTTGGTGTGGACGATCAAGATTGATCTAGAGAACAAGATCGATGACCCAAATCCTTTCGAGAATCGTCTCTCAGAAATTTCCCTTAGTTTTGTATTTGATTAAGTTCGATACTTGTGTCCTCAATAGATTGGACAGTATAGCACTGTAACTTAATTCTAGTGTGACCTGCATCAAGAAACCTTTGCAATAGTGTTAATAAGATGGACGGTGGAGATTAGATCGTGGCATAAATTGATGACCCACGTTATATCAGAACTTGGCCTTGAGAGAAGATTCAATCGTTCGTTGAAAAAGAAGATCGACGATCCTCTTCAAATTGCGGGAACTCAACTAGCGAGAGGTCTAGTAATGAGGCACCCCCCACAAATTAATCAGGTGATAGAAAGGAAAACCACATGTCGGTGTGTGGTTTATTTTGGTACCCCCTTGCCTCGAAATATGAGTCGAGGATTCACCCCCCCGTAAAGTAACTCTTGGTCATAGATTTCGACCATATGATAGAAAAAAAAATGAAGAGCGCTTAGTCTAGCGCTTCTTGTTCGAATTGATAATCAACGAACCAAGAATGAACTAAACTTATTGTTGAATTTGATCCAAGGGACAACGAGAGCTTATTCGCTATAACAAAGTTGTGTTTGATAACTCTATAAGTGGGATGTGGGTAGGGTTTTCCATCATTTTTGGTATCAAGGCACATACAGTAAGTGTGCTCGTGAAGAAAGAAAAGATGCCACCCAGAAGATGAGGTTGAGGAAGAGCAGTTGCAACTGCAGAATTGCAACAAGAGATGAGAGAACTTCGAGCAAGGATGGAAGATATGGAGACTTCCATGAAGAGATATCTTGACATAGTAGATGTTAGTAAAATTGAAGCAACAACCTATGAGGAAGAGGAAGAAGAAGAAATAGCAGAATAAAAATTGATAATGGTGGTCACAAAGGTCGGTGCCAAACCAAAGGTAGAGGTACCAATGTATGAAGGTAACCTGAATGTTGAAGAATTGATTGACTATATTAATTCCATAGACAAATATTTTGACTATGAAGATGTAGATAAGGGAAGAAGGTAAAGTATGCAGTGACAAGGCTAAAAGGTCACGCAGCCCTATGGTGGGATGAATTGCAAGTTGACAAGAACCAAAAAGGTAAAGCCAAAATTAAGAATTGGGACAGAATGATTGTTGAATTCAAGAACAATTTCATGCCTAAGGACTATCAACTGAACTCATTCAGATAGTTGCAGAATCTCAGACAAAAGGATGTGACTGTGAAAGAATATACAGAAGAGTTTTACAGGTTGACAATTAGAGTTGGTCATATGCAAGAAGATGTTGAAAAAATTGTCAGATATATTCATGGCTTGAGGTATGATATACAATATTAAATTAGCATTTAGTTCCTAAAGATAGTTGAAGATGCCTATCAAGCATCTTTAAAGGTAGAGGAGAAGTTGGCCAGAGAAAAAAAAAA
>SNQJ01S0005356.1:178020-192078 GCA_010110895.2 Picea sitchensis | reverse complement strand
TGCCCAAGACAGGCAGAAAAGTTATGCTGATAAAAACAGAACCCACAGAGAGTTTAAAGTGGGCGATCATGTTTTCCTGAAAGTGAAAGCTAACAGAAGTTCCCTGAAGCTGGGAAGCTGCTCCAAGTTGGCAGCCAGATTTTGTGGTCCATTTGAAATCCTAGAAATGATTGGGCCAGTTGCATATATGCTTGCATTACCTGCATCCATGACTGTACATAATGTGTTTCATGTTTCATTGCTTAAGAAATGTATACATGATGCTAATCATGTTATCGATTGGAATGTGATTCATGTCGATAGTTATGAACATGCATATGCATAGAATGATGAGTCATTCTATTTGGTTAAGTTGTTTGGTAATTGTGATTGAATTGCTAGGTGCAGGCAATTCTAAGATCATTGCATAAGGTGTTGTACATGTTGAATTATGATGTACAGGAAATACTGACAATTGTTGGCAGTATGCATTATGAAGCCTTGCAGGAAAATAGTATGCATTTTGGTGCCTGTGGAAAATCACAAGGATGGTTGCATTCATAATATGGCAACAACCGAGATGAATTATGAAATAGAATTTCATGTTTAGGGGAAAAAGGTGAATTCCTTTTTGAACTAAGTTGGAGTTCCTAAATCAATTCTTTTATGTTTTCTCATGATAATTGCATGTGGGTGATGCAAATGAGATGATGTTGATTAAAGTTAGAATGTGATTACAAAGAGTATCTCAAGAAGATGTCGATTGGAGACCTCTAAGGGGAGTTGGAACTCCTCAAGCCACGGTGCTCTGAGACTTTTGGTATGGCCTGTTGCTGAAGCCCAAGGAAAGGGAGGTGTAGCAGCCGATGGATTGTGTGACAGTGAAGGTGTACACTCTTGGGGTGGGACAAGCATGTGGGGAATGAGAGACCATTGGTTGGAGTGTTGTTGAGGTTTGGTTGGTTGGAGTGTTGTTGAGGGGGTACCTTGGCCTAGATCATGTTGATATGGAAGTCTTCTCAATCAAAAGATAAGTACAATTCTCTATTTACTGTATGTTGTTTAGGTTGTATACAGGTTATAATGTTATTAAAATTCTTTGTATACACACACACACACACACACACACACATATATATATATATATTGCATATACGCTTGCATTGCCTGCATCCATAGCTGTACATAATGTGTTTCATATTTCATTGCTTGAAAATATATATATACCTGATGTTAATCATGTAATCGATTGGAATGTGATTTAGGTCAAGCAAGAAGGTGTCTTGCAAGTGCATCCGGTGCGCATATTGGACCGGAAGAGCAAACAACTCCAGAATCGAGCCATAGGGCTTGTAAAGGTCCAATGGACCTAGTATGGTCCTGAGGATGCAACATGGAAGCATGAAGATGCTATGTGGGCAGAATACCCACATCTTTTTTAAGATTTTGGAATTATTGTTTATGTTGTGTGAAAGTTTCACTGAGGATAGTGAAAAAATAACGGGAGGGGATTGTAATATCCCCAAGGACAAGCCCCAGTTATGTTATGAATTGTAATCATGTTTATAGGTTGGTGAGCCAAGTGTTGATAAGTCGATGGGCTTATGTGTTTACTAGGCCGGAGATCCTAGGTGTTAAAGGCTAGGAGCCTGATTTTGTATATGTAATTATGCAGATCATTAATAAAATATAAACATCGTTGCGTGTAGACTGACCACGAAGAAAGAGTGATGGGGGGCTAAGCTTCCACAAGGTTGGGTAAGGGAGGAGGCTAAGTGTGTGGGCCTAGGGGCTAATCTAGGGGGCTTACCTATAAAGGGGATAATAATTTATTATTATTTCCTAAAGGCTAAGGTGGACAATTGATGAGTGATGTCCTAAGTTCTTGGGAAAGGGGAACGAATGCAAATGTAGTGCATGCAAATCCAAGAAGACAAGTGTCAACCTGGCCACATGTAGTTAAAGCTGCAAAAGTCAGTAGTGTTGGGGGTTCGCTCTTGCATTCTGTCATCCTCTACCTGAATTCATGGGGATCGGGGGCGTCTGAACCTATTTTGCCTCTGCGTCTGCATCTGCATACCCACGCACAGTGAAGGAAATCCTCACGAGAGGGTTGTTCGCTTCCCATCCTTCCATACTTCGCTTGAGTTCACGAGAATCCTTCCCAAGAACCGTTATGTCTCTGCACTGGACCTCTGCATAGCCACGCACCTCTGAAAATCAGATCCGTGAAGCCAAACTGCGTCTTTTGTGAAACCCGAGCATACCGTAATTGTCTATGCCATGTGTGTTATAACTGTGGGTTGCTGTGGCCATGCAGTCCCTTGGCTGAGTGTGATCGTTGTCGTCATTTGTTCCTTGCTGAGCCTTACTGTTGTCCTCCTTGTGCTGGAACAGAGCTGAAAAAAGAAGGTTGTCAGGCTTGTGTGCAACACTCTCTCCATGTGAGGGAGGTGGTTGTGGTTGAAGAGGCAGGTTGTCAAGCCTGTGAGCGACTCTCTCCAGGTGAGAGAGTGCGCGGAGGAAGTGAGAACTCCAAGAAGGGGTCCTGTAGCTACCACAAAGCTCGGAGAATTCCGATCCGGCCTGTTGTTGAAGCCCAAGGCAAGGGAGGTTTAGCAGCCGAAGGACTGTCCAGTGTGACAGTGAAGGTGTATACTCCTGGGGTGGGACAGGCATGTGGGGAATGAGAGTCTGTGAGCGGTGGGCATAAGTGGATCTTGTGAGAGAATCCATCCTCATAAACTGTGTGTCTTCCTATTGACCTTGCCTAGACTAGGATTCCCTTGCCTAGTGGAGCTTAGTCCTAGCTCGGAGGTGACCTACTGCTGAGAGTGATGAGCAACGCGGTCTAAGGTTGGGAGGTTCGTGGAGGGTTTGCACATAGTTGGTGGTGTTATTCCAGTTGAAAGATAAGTATAATTTATCTACTTAATTTTATGTTATGCCTAATGTTGGAATGTTATCATGTGTTCTATTGCATGTATGAATTGTTGTTAATCCTATTTAAATATGAATGGTAACAATAACTCTATGTTAAAATATGTTAGTTTGATTTAATGCATATAATATTTATACGTGAATATTCCGCAGTAGTGGCATTGCCTGGTCTCTGTGGAGGGTCGGGGATGCTACAGTTTGGTATCGCAGCTAAGTCAGAGCTGAGTGGTGGCATTGCCCAGGCCGGTTGATGGCTGGGGATGTTACAACCAATATATCATCATAGCAAAAGGCTCCACACAAAATGAAAAATGGCTAAGTAAAAAGGTTTTTGATTATGAAATTTTCAAAAGATAGTTGATCGGAGAAGAATTTAGTACAAGATTTGCAAAAATATCGAAAATAGAAGAAAAAAGGAGCCTTTTGTGCCGATAGCTTATGTACCACATCCTCTAGTATGAATGTTGCTCAACTAACAATTTAGAGAAGGGAGATCAAAAAATTGGCTTGCCAAATTTCAAGAATATGACATGGATATCAAGGCCCTAAATTAGTTGTTGCCACCGAAAATGAAGACATGGAAAAAGTCTCACCTCTTCAAGCACAGTATTATCAATTGCTATAGTTGGAAGAACAAAGGGCAAAAGCATTGGAAAACATGGCCAACAAACAACATATAGTCAAGAAGTATTTTGACCGTAATGTCATTGCGAAGCATTTTCAAAAGGACCAATGGGTTTTATTTTGGAACAAGGCCAAGGAGAAGCCATATTTTCAATCTAAGTTCGAAGCTTTATGGATCAATCCATATCAGATTGATCAAATCTTTGGTCGCACTTCTTACTTATTGAAAGATGCAACTAGAAATGTTCAAACACTGCCTATGAATGAGCAATTCCTAAACAACTTATTTATTTGATCTCTAGTTCTCATTGTTTTTTACATAAACCATTATTCTTTTTCTTTCCTTTCCTCTTTCTTTCTTTCCTTTCAATAATGTATATTCTCATGGTATAACTTACTTTCTTTTTTTGTCCCCTTGACAATTTTTTATTATTTTGACTCAATCACATAATCATAGGCTCTTTGGATTCTTAGCAACCCACATGGGGTTACTGTCCCACAGTTGGAGCCAATTGTCCATCCATTCCATGTCTCACTTTTCAATCCAAATCTTGTATAAAATTGTTCTCCCAATCCGTTATCTTTAAAAAATCTCCTAATCAAAATAGTGTGCAAAGCCTTTTGCTATGACCATATCTCTACGCCCCACATAGCTATATCTTTTGCACCTTTGCACTCGACACAAGTATATCCCCTGCATATCCAACACTTCAAAAATGAAGTATTGGACAATCACCTTACACTTTGGTATATGGAAATGAAGCAAAACTGCCAATACATTTGGAACTGAATGCATTAGTTATTGCCATAGAAAATGAAGACATGGAAGAAGTCGCAGCTCCTCAAGCACAGTCTTTTCAATTGCTACAATTGGAAGAACAAAGGGCAAAGACACTAGAAAACATGACCAACATACAACAAATAACCAAGAAGTATTTTGATCACAATGCCATTGCAATGCATTTTCAGAAGGATCGATGGGTTTTACTTTGGAACAAGGCTAAGGAGAAACCAACTTTTCATTCCAAGTTTGAAGCCTTATGGACCGCGCTGTATCAGATTAAGAAAATATTTGGTCACAATTCTTAATTATTGAAAGATGCGACTAGAAAGGTTCATACACCGCCTATGAATGGGCAGTTCCTCAAACACTTCTTCATTTAATCCCCAGTTCTCACTATTTTGTACATAAACCTTCCTTCTTTTTCTTTTCTTTCCTCTTTTTCTTTGTCTCCTTTCAATACTATATACTCTCATGATATAGCTTACTTTCTTTTTCCGTCCCCTTCTAAAATTTTTATTATTTTGACTACATCAACCAATGATAGGCTCTATGGATTCTTAGCAACCCACAAGGCGTTACCATCCCACAGTTGGAGGTGATTGTTCATCCATTTCATGTGTTAATTTTCAATCCAAATCTTATATAAAATAATTCTCCCATTCCACTATTTTTCAAAAATTTCCTAATCAAAAGCCTTTTTACTTACCCATTTTTCACGTAGTGCGGAGCCTTTTGCTATGACCATATCTCCGCATTCCGCATTCTTTCACACCTTCTCACTCTGCACAAGTATATCCCCTGCACAACTAAGACTTGGTCTATTTTCAACCCTTGTGTGGAGAATTCATACCACTCATCCTCCCGCACTCTTGCATTTTCGCACCTTCGCACTTCCAATAGTTTTGCACCAACGATTATGACAAGCCACGTAATTTGCACAATAACCGAGTCATTTATGACACGTTGATTTGATCCAATTTATGAACAAAAGGCGACAATTTAGGACTAACACAAAGTAAATTCCACACTTTTCTATGAGCTACCTAATAGTTTCTATTTATGATTACCCGTATTCAGTAGGTAATTCATATGTGTGGAAAGACATTTACGTAAATACGCACCATGCACTTGGCCTTAAAGCAATTTGAACTTTGTAATGTATTATTCATAAGTTTCAAGTATATCAAAGTGCATTAAAAAAGAAGAAGTATGGAAAATATAAAAATAAAGGAGCATTTTTGTGGTGATAGCTTATGTACCACATTCTCCAGTAAGAATATTGCTCAACCAACAATTTAGAGAAGAGAGATTGGCAAACTGGATTGCAAAACTTAAAAAGTTATGACATGGAGATCAACTTCCTAAAGGTTATCAGAGGACAAGGACTACAAATCGATGATTGGTATTGAAGTTGTAATATCCCTCATGCAGATGATGTACTCACTCAAGATGTATCTATCTTCCAAAAAAATTGTGATCAAAAGCCTCTTTACTTAGCCATTTTCGTGTTGTGCGGAGCCTTTTGCTATGACCATATCTCCACACTCTGCACACTGCACAATTATATCTTATGCACCTCTACACCTCTGTGCTTCTAATAGTTTTGCACCACAAATTTTGACAAGCCACATAATTTGCACGATAACCAAGTCATYTATGACACGTTGATTTGCTTTGATTTACGAAGAAATGACGACGATTTAGGGCTAATGCGAAGTAAATGTATCRCTTTTCTATGAGCTACTTAATGGTTTATATTTATGATTACGCGTATTCCAAAAGTAATTCATATGTGTGGAAATGGCATTTTACTAAATACGCGYCGTGCACTTAGACTTAAAGAAATTCGAGCTCCCTAATGTATTATTCATAAGTTTCACTTATATCAAAGTCCATTAAAAAAATAGAAGTATGGAAAATARAAGAATAAAGGAGCCCTTTTATGACGATAMTGTTAATTCACTCGTGAGACAATACAAGAACTTTCGTTGGTTTGCTTCCTATTGGTGGTTTTTGATCAAGAGTCTAGAAGAAAAGCAAAAGAATAGACACTGGACTACAAGGCTCATCAACGYTGGTTGTGTACCTAAAGTTTTCGACTTCAAGGAACTGGTATCCTGGTGTGCTTGAAGGTTCGATTCCAAGACAAGAATGTTTCAAGTGGCAACAAAAGGAAAGGATCCAGTCACATTGATGCCAAAGGTGTTCAAGAGAATGCTCCATCTTCCTTCTGCAAATAAAAGTTTTAAGCTCCTAGATGCAAACGCCTTTCTCGACTCTCATGGTGACGACTCCAGTGTATTGAAAGACTTTTTGATACCCTCTGCAAATATGCCAAACGACCTTTCAACAATTGATATATCTTTGCTTGAAGAACCATATCAATACTTTTCATGGTTGTTTGTGTGTGTGGTTGGACGAGAGTCGAATTCACACATACCCAGGTCAGCTCTATATGCACTCTACTTTTCTTTTTGCAAGTATGTAATCTTCGATAGGGTAGAAGTGAAATCAAACGAAGTTTCTTTTCAGTCGAGTAACTATTTAAGTACTTAAATATTTTTCATGGCCACATATTTGGCCTCTACAATTGTTTATTGCAACATCTACGAGGGTCTCCCTCTTAAATGAAGTGTAAATATAGAGAGAAAACCAATTCAATCTTGGTACCCAGTGCTATGCAAACATAAAGCACTGTTCAATTTTTACATTTTTCAAGGTAGGTTTCTTAGAGACCTTAGACACATATTATTTGGAGCAGAGCCTAAGAGAATAACTCATGAAGTTGAGGAATTTCTCAAGGGAAAGAGCATTTTCATTCAAGAGGAAAACCATACATACATTTAGTTGTATGGTTGTCAAGGGAACCCCCTCCTACTCTCGATATTTGTTTGTGATAGATATTTTGTGGCCGAAGTTTATCAACAATATAAAGCCTAGTGTATTTTATTTGTCACTAAAAGAAAAAGGCAATTCATTACATTTCCAATTCAAGTTGGAGACATAATTGTCAAGATTTTGGCCCATTTGAAAGAAGTATCAGAAACGCGTAACGTGTTTAATACAAAACAAGCACAACCCCTGGAGGGTTTCAACCCTAAAGTTTTGTTCTCCAAACATTTAGCATCGATGAGGTACAACAAACTTTTCACGAGAGTTGATGAAGAAACCAGTGACAACGACTCCACAAAAATAATGTATGCAATGAAGAATTGACCATGGAAATACGTTCAAATACTCAAAGCCAGAGCAAAACAAGACAAAGGGGGAAAGTCAATACTAATGTGCAATCTTCCTCCAATCCTCAACTACGTAAGAGCTCCTCCTCTAGGAAAAGAAGACAAGAGCATAATGTAAATAAAGAAGACAATAATGAGGGGTGTGYTGGAGGTGACGATGGAGAGAAACCACCCCATGYCAATCTTAAACGTGCACATAGAGTGTCTCAATAGAAAAGGAAACAAATCCCAAATAGAAACAATTCTCAAGATTTAGGAAGCCGAGAAAAATATTGATGATATGGAAATTGATAGTGCATAGATACCTGACTAGGTAGCCCGAAGAATTGCAGAAAGGCAATAGATTATACATGACCTGGCCACAGAAAAACCCATGTTGTTTGAGGAGCGGTCCTTAACGCTACACAATACTCAATACAACAAGAAGGAAAAAAGAAACTGCAGATAGAGAAGCTCAATGTAAAAAAAAATTAATTCAGAAATAAAGTTCAGAAGTCGATGTGTCAGGAGTTGGATCCTCTCAACTCATGAAACTACAACATTCTATGGGAGATTCTCTTGCCCATTCAATTTCGGAGCAAGAGTTACAAAAAATATTGAATCGAAGATGAGAATAAGTGAGCTTGAGGATGCACTGAGTCCTAGGCCACTATAAGTGAGCTTGAGGATGCACTGAGTCCTAGGCCACTATTTGCACAACCATTACCCATACTTTCCTGAGACCAGATTCCCCCAAGAACAACATGAAGCTCAAAGCCAATCAATAAAGTGGTTTGATTGTTGAGTGGAGTAAGAGTCTATGTTGTTGAAAACATTAACAAAAGACTCGAGATAATCACATAGGCATGGGAGGTTAGCACTAGTCTGCGACATCAATCTCAAAGGATTTCAAATTTTACTAGATATTTGAAAAAATATTTCGACCATGATGAGGGATACTATAAAAATGAGGTAAATACTTTCATTGCATGGGTCAGTAGTATGAGTGATCATCAAAGAAGTCAACAACAATTGGGCTCAAACAAAAGAATAATAAAAATAAATGCAGGTTGAGAGGCATGATTAAAAATGTTAAAATATGCAATTGTTGCTTGTGAAAAAATCAATGAAAGGAGAGGAAATGTTATTTTAAAAGCATTTGGTATCGTTAAATAACTACAGGGCCCGAAACTTTTGAGGAATTCAATGATCATCACTAAAGAACAACTAGATAGTGACTTAGCCACAATGAAGATCTCATTGGGTAACGACTTTGACATCCTCATCGAATTTCTCGAAGAAGAACTCAAACACTGGCTTGTCACATTTGTTAATGACAACGAAAACCACTTGTCAGCCATCAATCAACTCCACATGGAATGCCAAGAAGTAGAGGAGGATATTTTCACGCTTCTGGTTAAGCAAGAAATCACCATCCCACCAATCAAGGACCAAATTGATGACTGGCTCAAGAATGCCTTGGAACAGATCGTTAACCTAGAATAACTACCAAAGACAGTTGCCTCAATAGAAGCCCGAAGCACCAAATCTTATAAAGGCAAATCCCCAACAACAACAACAAATAAACGAGAGTTCCATAACATTTCTTTCTTAGTGAGTCAAAAATCTATTACATTTTGCTTTCCTTTCCTTTTCTTTTCTTTTGCTCACTTATTTATCCCTTAGTCTTATTTGTTTCATGATCTATGAAAACCTAAGACATGTTTATAACTGTCTTCCTTTCTTTCTTCCAGGTCTTTCTTTTATTTAATGGTCCACGGGAGCCCCAATCTCGATCTGTTTGGACAAACACCTTTACTTTTTACACACATTATTTAAAAGAGAATTGTTTATTTTTTGAACTTGCCAAAGAACTGTTTTGGAATACATGACTACTGATTTTTTAGACTTTGAGTTTCAAGCTGAATTTTCAATTGTGTGTCTGTTGGACCTTGACCAAGTTTTGGAAGAACCTTGGTCGTGTTTGACCATTTTTGGGACTTCGACAGGCTGGTCGAAGACGGAGCACCCAAGCGAAGTGGAGATCGCGGGATCTCGCCCCCTTTTACGGGCTTTTTGGGTTTAGGGTTTATGTAACAGGTATGGGATGTCGGCCCATGGGTTTACCCATGCTTAGGCCTCTTTTGTAATGTATAAATAAGTAGCTAGGTGATGTGAGAAGTAGTTACTAGAGGTCTGATTGTGCTAAGTGTGAATAGTTGTGAACGCTTTGTGCATATTGTATGTTGAGACTTGCAGAGCTAAGTGCAAGTGACCTATATTGCTTTGTGCACAGACTGTGTAAGGCTCTGTGCTTTGACCTAACTCGGGGAAGGAGGATCTGGCGAGGTGCGCGTAGATCTCCTGTCCTATGCGGAGTGGGTTGTGTGGCTCTATGCATGTAAGAAGATTGGAAGAAGCTAATAAAGAAGAGAAGAAGATTGGTGGACGTAGCCCCACACTGGGGTGAACCACATATATTCTGTGTTATCGCGCTTTGTGCTATACTGTTCATGTATTTGCGTAATGCATTGTTATGATAGATAGATCTATAAATGTTTAAGTGCTTTATGATGTGAATGAATGATAGATCTGTTGTAAGGTTGTGTGCTTGATGATTAGATGTGCTTGATCTTGCTGAATACTACGTTGATCTGTAATTAGGGTTTTAACCGCGATATGAATAAGGGTTAAAGACTAATGAATGTGAATTGTTGAGTGTTCTGTTAAGTATTGTGATCACAGATCTGTGTCCCAGCTAGGTTTCAGACACCTGAGTCCTGCAACCCCCCCTTTCTTTACCTCGGGTGAGACTTCATCTGCTTCGCAGATGTTGCTGAAAGGGCCGATAATTAGGGTTTTGTTGGTGCGTTGAACCCTGGGTCTTCCCTTGTGCCGACAAATGGTTCCGTTGTCGGGACCTGAAACTGTGATTGCTGGGAACTAAAGAAAAGAGAAAGCTCTGTGCGTAGATTTGTTGTTGTAGTGCGCAGTATTTTGCTTGACTTGCGAAGCTCTGTGCTAAGAGAAGGAACCAGATCTGAGGAAAAGAGGTAAGATCATAAAGCTTTGTGCTCTGGTAAAGGTAAGACAAGTGGAAATTTGTGATTCGAAAGTATGAATCTAGGTATGTTTGATAGATTTTGTCCTAGTTTGAAAACTAGGGCACAACTAGAAGAAAGAAGATTGGATATGAATAGATCTGAAATAAATAGTGAAAGATATGTTATTCCTATGCATAGAAAGAATTTTTGGACTAATAAGTGGATGCGGGATCCTAGAAATAATTTTTTGTAGGTCCATCACTGTGATCCCAGTGCACAGTACAGAAAAGGTTGGGGATCGTTTAAAAGAAAGAGAGGATTGACATTGTGTTATAACTGCAGAAGACTGAGACATCTTGCTAAGGAATGCCCTGGTAGAGGTCCTATTTGTCTTTGTTGTAAAGTTGTTGGTCATAAAGTTTTGGATTGCCCTATAATGATTGCTAAAGTTGAGAAGATGAACGTGAGACAAGAAAACCATGAAGAAGGTCAAGAGACTAAGGATATACTAGAACACCAGAAAGAATCAGAGACTATATTATTGTAGATGAAAKAAATTCTGAATGATCATAGAGACATCAGTCTACCAGAGATCTTCAAAGAGAAGAAGTGTATAGAAACAAGAATAGGAGACTTCGACATAGAYTGTGTATTGGATKCATAAACACAGATGAATATCATGACATCAAGTACTTGGGAAATTTTGGGAAAGCCTGATATGGTTCCTTCATTGGGAGGGATAGGCTTGATTAAAAGAAAGATGATAACCCTATGTGGAAGACTTACTCATGTACCTATTATTGCCCATGGAACATCGATAGAAGAAGAATTTGAGGTCGTTAAGTGTGTTGAGAACAACGCTCCTTTTTCATTTATGTTAGGGAGGACCTGGATTGAGAACAATCAGATACGACGGAAAGTAGAAGAGGTAGCTACAGAGCAGAAAAAATCAAGAGTTAGAGGATTTCATGGCTAGGAGAATAACACGCTTAATAGAAGAACAAGAAGACAAGTTGAAGCAATTGAGGGCCAAAGACCTCATTGTCGAAGTTGAAAGGACACAAGAAGGCTTAAAGAACTTATCCATGCATGAGAGAAGAGCACCTACCCCAAAAACAGTGAGAGAAGAAGTATTACCCTTGAACCTTGTGAAAGACCCTCAACAATGCGAAGTTACTACACTAAGAAAAGATAAGAATAAAAATTGAAAGAGGAATCCAGAGATGCAGATCACAGGAAAGAAAGCAAGAAAGCTCAGTAAGAAGAAAGCAAAGCTAGAAAAGTTGCAGGAGGTTTTAGGAAAGACTTCGCAGAACGCAGGCTTGCGGAACTTGAACCTCGCCGAAATAACAGAACAACGCAGACTGGCACTTTGCCACATCGAAGCAATATGACCATTGGAGGCGTCCCGATCATTAGAACAACGCACCAGAATGGATTGAAACATAGTTATTGCCAGAAAGATCGCCATTAGACTGTTGGGACCGCACCACAACGGATGGAATCATATTGATTGAGGCATTTCAACCCGTTGAAGGAATCCGTTACGACGTTGTTTATTTAATTGTTCGAATGTCTCACCAGGGACACTTTTGCAAATTTTGATTATTCGAGCACACAAAGAACTGATTGCTACCACACTGTGCTTATTGAGACCTCACCACGCATTTTTATTACCTTGAGTGTTTGTCCGCCTACTCGAGACATTTGATCACGAGCATGTATGTCGGACGAACGCAGTGTAGTAGAGAAGTCTGTAGAGGAGATCCTGATAGACCTTATGGTTGAGAAGGTCATGTCCGCAGAAGCACAAGCCTCATCGATGAGAGGATTGCAAGCATCCCCATTGACTGCATGTCGGTTTGGGCCATCCTGAACTGTGACAGAGAAAAGAAGCAAGCACCGCGACGACCTGGCGAATGCGAAGCTCATCCCGTCGGTATTTCCCGACTACATCCCGGCTCTGGTTGGTGCGGTTCATCGTGACAACGTCTCGAGAGATTTNGAACCACTCGTCGTGAGGCTCACTACCTTGTGGTATTCAAGTGATATGGTGAAGCAGTGGCAGTCGAATGTTGTCTTCCACACTTACTACTTACAGCTCACGTGAGCCATTAAGTCATTCCCCCGAATGACTCTGAATACCTTGCATACTTATAGGTCAATAACGAAGTTCTGCATAGACAACCATTTCATTTACATCACTGCGCATAGAGATGAAATCAAGGAGGAGCTGCAGTCATATTACAAGTTAACTGATGAAGACATGGAGGAGATAACCAAGGAGTGGCCAGCTGAATTCCTTGTACCAGTAAAGCAGACAAAGCTCTCCAACCCCAATATCATCGGAAGTCCTGTAGTCACCCAAAAAGAATATGATGGACCAAGTAGCGCTAAGAAGAAGAAGGAAGAGGTGCAGGAAATAAACAACGCATCGGAGGAAACTGCGTCTGAGTCACCTGGAGGAGGAGGAGATGTCGAAATAAACCAAGAAGAGGAAGGGGAAGAAGACAAGCAAAAAAAGGGTGAAGTGACACCGCCGAAGGATCTCCCTACAGAGGTCGAGACATCAAAGAAACGAAAGGTTTCTCCCAAGAAACCCTCAACGCGAAAGAAGGCGCGAGCCAATAAGCCTCAGTCACAGAACATACTCATAGTGGATGATATTGACCTCATCATCGTAGTTGTATCCTACACTTTGGACGATATTTTGCAACGAAATGAAGCAAATCAAGAGACAATGTATAACAGGATCGAGGCAGAGCTAAAAGGGGTACAATAAACTCTTTATTCAAGTCGCGCAGTGTCTACTACGCCGTCATCATCAGAAGGTATAGAAGTGGGAGATGAGCCTGCCCAACTACGCAGATTAGCAGATGCGACAGAGGCTCACCTTCATCGAGTACATGAAGAAAAATAACATGCCACAGAGGCCTTGCAACAAGCAAAGGAAGAAGCTCTAGAGAAACGTCGGGTTGCGCAGCAAGAAAAAGATGATCTCCAGGCGGAGTTTGAAGAGGACAGAGAGCAGATTCAGAGAGAGAAAGATCAACTGCTTGCGAAATAGATTGGAGTTAGAGAAGTAGTAACTAGATCACTTCGCTCTATGTCGGGCCTGGCACAGATGGAAGAAGAGTCAGTTGAGAGCCAAGTGGGGAAGCTCGCTGAAGCCATTCAACAGCTTCAAGCCAGTGTAGCAGAGTTGGAACTGCAAGCAGTGTCGAGAACTCCACAGGAGGTGCGAGATCAAAGGGAAGAAACTGCCAGGAGCGCAGTAGAAAGAATCAAGGCATTGGCTTCAGAATGTAAGCAACTCAGTAACCAAAGTGCGTAGACCTATGAGTGCCTTGCAGAAGACTCGGAACCAAGGACATTGGAGTCACAGCTCTAGGAGGCGAAGTAGCGAGCATCGACAGTAAAAGCACAGTTGAAGCTGCTTTTAGCGATAGAGAATATGAAAAGATCATAT
>SNQJ01S0005356.1:163013-175509 GCA_010110895.2 Picea sitchensis | reverse complement strand
TATTTTATTTTATATCACAATCTTGTACAATATTTGTAAATCTTGTATGACATCGTGAATACTCAGTACAATAGAGCTTGGTCCTTTCTTAGGCCTTTCTTTCCCTATGAGTGTTTACTTGATAAACCTACTGCATTCTTAGGCTTTGTTTTAATTATGTGTATTATTCATATAGAGGAGTGCCACCTCTTTTAAAACATGGGAGGATTTATCCTCCCGAGGTTGTTTTCAAGACTTAAATAGTCTTAGAGATCAACAACATTGATTGAACATTGTCTAGTAGACTAACATTTGTCTGTACACTGCCTTGTTTTTCATTCTTCTCTTAAAAAAAAAACATTTTTAAGTTGCAAGTTTGTGAATTCCTCTGGTTTTGGATTGTCTTTCATCTCTTCAATCCTTTAGATTGCCTCTTGATAGTTTTTATCTCTTTCGAAAATAACATCAACTGAAGAATCTTTGTGAACGTAAGCCTTAACATTTCTTACTATATTACAATGTTTCTTAATGAGACCTATTGGATCATGCATCCTGAAAGTTCCATAGGCTAACCAAATATCTGCAAGTTGTTTTGCTACTTTCAATGCATGCTTGGCATTCAATAAAAAATAACTTCCTAGCGAAATAGGAAAAGAAGGACATTGTCTTTTTTGACCTTTGGATAAAGAAGCAACGATACCAATAACTACTGTTTGATATGTTATTTCCCTCGACACAAGACTACCTCAGACATAGCTCGGTAAAAGATACAATGCTCCTTCACATCCATGTATCCTGATATAAGAAAATTGCTCGTTTACAGACCAATGTCCTATTTCTTTGATTGAATTTAGGATGAATTTGGGGCTCCTTGAGAAAATCTAGGGGTTGTTTGGTTTTTGAACATATTGTACAGAGAGATCATGAAATTGTCACAAATTTCATAAAAATACTTTTTACAGTTTATAGCCCATAATTTTAAACAATAAATGTGAACTGGATCTTGAGACATTGAAAAATTCCAAGACATCAATGGAAAAGGAGTTACACCAAAAACTACATCTATGAGATAACACAACATGAAAAACCCTGGATAGTAACTCGGGGGTGCTTCCTGTCATTTCTTAACTTCTTGTTGAATGTTTGCGGAAAGTATGTGTGCCCAATTGAACATTTTCCCTTTTAGAGTTTGATGAATAAGAGGAACCCACCCCAGTTTGAGTTTCAGAGTCCTTTTCACCATACAATCTACAAAGCATTGTAGCTACTATCATTTGGAGTTTTTTTAGACTCTGAATGGAATATACTTTGTCTGAAATAATCTTGAGACCATAAGAATCATGCCACCATTCCCTAATTAAATCGACCATCTGAATATCTTCCTGGTTTATTTATTTTTTATATAAACTTCTCTATAAACTCTCCATTCAAGCTAACGTATGTTGATTACAACTTGTATGTGTTTAAAAATATCTTCAACTACAAACACAAAACATCAACTTAATCATAGATCACATCATCGAGCTTCAACTGTACCACCCATCCTACCATTTTTCAGATTAAACTCTGTAACTTATATTTTAGAGTTATTACAAAATTTTGTAATGGCTACTAGGTTCCAACTTCGAGGCCATATCCAACAAAAAAATGTAAATGGTTTAATTGTAAAATTAAATATTTTTACTTACATAGAAAGAGATGTGTATTATGTTGTAGAATAAGTTTCAAAACTTCCAAATTTTAGCTATATAAAACAAATTTTAACTTAGTAAATGATATATGTAAAATGGTTTCAGATTTTATGAAATCATTTTATATTCACAAATATATAAGATGGAATTAGTTTGAGATCAAACTTGAGCAATATTGAGATAGATACAATTTTATACTTAGTCATTTCTCCACATTTTATTATATTTTATCTCTGCAATACTCATTTCTCTGCATTTTATTATATTTTTACTAAGGTTTACTCTACATTGAACACTTCCTTTATTTTACTTGTTTTAACTAAGTTTTATGTGTAGAGCTTCGACCACTTCACCATTGTCCTCTTTTTCCACACACATTGACTTCAACACAATCCAAAGACTTAATCCAAACATTTAGTTATTTTAGCATTTCTTTTCCAAAGTTTTATTCCACTCCCTCCTCCTTTGGGATATTGGGATGAGGATGGGATGATCTTAATATTAATTTTCAAATCCATAGTCAACTATCTTGTCAGATAGAAATCAACTAGGAACACAAAGCATGAACTCAAATCACAGATCATGACAGGGAGCATCAATTATTTTTCAGATTAAACTCCGTAACTCATAGTTCAGAGTTATTTAAATTTTTTGTGATGGCTACTCCGTTTCAACTTCTAGGCCATATAGAATGAAAAATGTAAATGGTTTAATTGTAAAATTAAATATTTTTATTTATACAGAAAGAGAGGGGTATTATGTTGTAGAATAAATTTCAAAACTTACAAATTTTAGGTATACAAAACAAATTTTAACTTGGTAAATGATATATGTAAAATGGTTTCAGATTTCATTATAGTTACAAATATATGAAATATTTGAGACCAAACTTGAGGAACATTGACATAGATAAAATTCTATAGTTAGTCATTTTCAAGGTTGTGCAAAGGACCATCTTTTGTGCGGAGAATTCTACTCTCTTTACTTCCTGCACATCCTAATCTGAATGCACTTTACATTGATTCCCACACATCCTAACCTTAACACAACCAAACCTGCGCACAATTCATTTCTCCACATTTTATTATGTTTTTACTAAGTTTTACTCCACATTGAACACTTACTTTGTTTTACTTGTTTTTACTAAGTTTTATGCTAAATGTCTATACTTAGTCATTTTCGTTACTCTTCATACCCCATACTTAGTCATTTTCGTTGCTCTGTCCTTACTCTCCATACTTATCACTCTCCTTTTGACATAAACGATAATGCTATTCTTCTTTGTTGCATGAATTATCTTTTGACATAGACCATTCATTACCTGTGCATTTAGTTATATTAAGTTTCATTATTCATTATATATTTTCAAACTAGCTCTGTAGGGACTACCTTGCCATGCAACCCTTGTTTTATATCTTCTTTCAGCTATTACATTTAACTTTTAGCTAGATACCTAGTTCTTTAACTTTTATGCTTTTAGTGTTGATTTAAGAGTTTCTTTTGCACTCCCACTTTATACTTACACTAGATGTACTCTTAGTTCCATGACCTACTTTTGTGGTCATTTGTTGGACATTAATAAAATTATCCTAGCTACCAAAAATACCCATATGAAAGTTACCATGAATCTTCCCATTCTTTGAAATCCACCCCCAACGATTTTTTGGAAGGCCACGTTTCCATAAATTTACATATCAAGCCTTGACACTGAACCCTACTCATCCCCTCTATGATAGCCATGGGATCTATATTGACCAACGCCTTGGATTTGGTTCTCCCTCAACACCCTCTCTTTGCCATTGAAGAATTAGATTGTACTTTGCCTCTTCCTACATATATGCAAGCAACTCTTCTTAAGATGGGAGGGATTTTAGGAACCAATAGAGTTTCCTCGAAAGACCTTGCACTTTCTTCCATAATTTCCTTAGGTGCTTTAACTTACTTTGCCTCCTTCATTGAACTTGGCCTTGCTATGCTTTTCTTAAACCACACACACACACACACACACACACACACATATATATATAGATAGAGAGAGAGAGAGAGAGAGAGAGAGAGAGAGAGAGAGAGATTGGTGGGCTAGCTTGAGTGTTTTGAGCTTCATGTAGGATGTTTTGGGGCCAATTCCTAGGGCTCGTTGCCTTTGTTACTTGCTTCACTTGATGCCTCCACGAGGTTAGGCATTGCAATTAGCATCGACATGTTTATATTGGGTATCATTTGTGAAATACGGGGAAATGCCTGAAGGTTTCTCCATGAGGTTTTCGTTGAAATATATTGATATATTGTGATTAGTTTCCACTTATCATGATGCGATGAGTGTGCTTCACCCCATCTAGGAGAGAGTGCAACTAATGACATTCAAAATGGATTCATGTAACTAAAAGGCCACAAGTGGGGGCTTTTCACCAAAAATACCTGGGGTTTACTCCTCATTATAACCATCACTACATACACTAACACATCAACAATTACTAGTACAAACATATCATTAGTGAAACTAGAACCTTGATAAAGAACAACATCAATGCTCTATGATTCATGCAGATAATTTTAAGGATGTAAATTTATCGAACATGTGTTTCCTCCTAAAAGATCACAAGATCAAATCTAGAGGGGGGTAGGGTATGTATACCTGTGTAGACTTTAGCAGTCAAATCGCTAAGTGGAAAGAGTCCCTTGTTTCACAAACAAGGAGGTTTCATACACTAATTTAGTGTCTAGTTAACTTGACCGTGACCTTAAAATTATATTATTATTATTATTTAATTTTTATAAAATTTAAGTTATTTCTCAATAATTTTTTTTATTTTCTAAAATTTAATAAATCATTAAAAAATTAAATTGACCAATTAAAAAAAAAACATGGAGCACTATCTCTCTATATATTCTATTTGGATAAACATAGACTCCTCAAACCATGATTACATCATACTTTAGTACTACGAAATAATAAATACTAATTTTAGAGGAACCTTTACCTCCCTCAAATTTTGACGGAGATACAATTTTTAAATATGTAAATACGGAAGAGAATCTTTGATTGAAAAAAATAAACGTAGGCAGCCGAATGACCTTACCCAGCCTTTTCGGTTTTTAGTTCCTTAGTCCAAAATTACTCCTGGTTTTCGGCTTTTTAATATTTGGCGGGGACGCCTGACATTAAGCCCGTGATCATATGGCAAGATCCCATACGCAGTGAACCGTAAGCGTCTGCAACAGGTGCATGTGACCACTTCGAGCTCCCTATTATTTCACACTATTTTCTTTCTGTCGCGCTTCGCGCTTGTGTTGGGAAAAGATAGTTTGTTCCAAACGAGTCGGGACTGGAATGGAATGACTTTCTTTGCACTTGCATTTATTCGTCGGGATCTGCAAGAAACCAGGGTTTAGGCCTGCGATCGGCTGCATTTTTATCACTACCGTTACCAGCGATCGGGCCACGAAACCCCTTGGAAGGATTCGCAGTGTCCTCCGCTTCAATTTGATCCGCCTTTCACCTTCGGCCGTTTAGGTATTCTTCATCCTTCGTTGCTTTCTTTAAAATCAGTAATTTTGAGCTTAAGCCTTACTTTTTGATCCGATGGATTCATCTCTGATAACTTTTGCACCGAAGCTTTCATGTTTCAGTTACTGAAACTCGGGAAAGACCAAATAGAAACCGAAGATTGATAGGATTCATAAATACATTTAGTTAAATAGCCAATTGTTATGTTTATACTGAGGTAAATTTCAGCAGCAGTGTTGGATTATTCACTAGGCATTCAGATACCATATTTAATTGTAATACAATTAACCTGACTAAAAAGGCTTTACGTAATAATCGTTTTCTGAAACTGAAAGTATACATCTGTACAGCAAAAGCATATTCCCTTTACAGCGAAATCATCCGTAAGAACAAAAAGGAGGAAGAAGGAACTGAAATTATGCATGCTTATGGTTTTGGGTTTTAGTTTTTATGCGGAAAGGGGTAGGTAGGATTCCAATTAACCAGCGGAGCTTGTTGTTGATCTTGCACTGCTAGAAGCGAACTATGGTGGTGGTGGTGCGTAACAGGGCCTGAACATCTGTTTGATTGCAGTATTGAGTTTAGTGTTGTTTGTGCCGGGGCCAATTCTACACATTGTTCGTGGGTCTTCCTTCATTTACATGTTAGATAATAAGTCTTTTGTTCCGACAAGAATCCAAAATTGCATCGCAGAAAGCGGACATGGTTTTGTTCGGGTCATGTCACTGCAAGTAACTCGCATTAATTGCGTTGCAGAGAGTACTATCCCATGCATGCTTTTGACTCTTGTTGTAAAGTGCATGAAGTGGAGCGAGTTTCAGTCCAATACAATGTTCTTCACGATCAGAAGTCTTGATTGGTATGTAAATAGGAGATAGATAGTCATATTAACGTCGAACATGGCATAGTAGAGGGCATTTAACAGGAGGTAAATTTATTGGGGTCTAGTTTTGTTTGTAAGGGACACGACCTAAGTTACCTCAAGGCTCAAACAGGGAAAGGGGTCGGGTTCTGGAAACACCAATTGCAAATTTTATAACACACACACGAACATATATATAGAGAGAGTATAGGCATACACGATTAATATGTATTTATCCTCTATTGATATACAACGGTGGGCATTGTTGCTTACATGGGAGGCGATCCATTATGGAGGCTGGAAATGAAGACCAGACCTGATAGTGATGAAAGGAAAGCTTAAACACGGTCTTGTAACATGTTATCAAATAGAAGTCATTGAGTAGAACTCGTTGAAAATGTATTTCAAGAATTAAACATGTTTCTCCTTATTCAACGGACACCAATTTGGATGTGTATGTTCCATGTCCTCAAGGACCTTCTTTCTATTACTTTGCAAAAAGTAATCATGCATCTTTTCATGATATTGGGCCATTTTTGTATGGCCAAATGATCTAAATTCATGGGTTTATCAAAAATTATCTTAATTAAATGAAGTTGGATGATCTTTCAAGATCAAATGTATAGGTCAATGTTATGGGATATTGGGGCCTTTGATATGGGTGCAAGCATTCCAATTCCTTAATATTTGTTGAACATGGTTTGATGTACGTATAGGTCAATGTTATGGGATATTGGGGCCTTTGATATGGGTGCAAGCATTCCAATTCCATAATATTTGTTGAACATGGTTTGATGTACTACAAAATGTTAATGTGTATAATGTTTTGAAATACAATTTAGTGGAACCAGAATCAGAACAGCTGAAGTTCTCTCCAATCCCTGTGCTTTCTAGGATTTGATGAATTCTTGTCTATTATGATAGGGTCCACACAAGTTGACAACTTATCATATTTAAACAACTATAAAGAAACTAGCATGGATCCAACTTAACCTGGGATCTATTACGCATTCAGAGGGATAAAAACATTTTCATCTTGAATATTTTGATCCCTCTCGCTGTTTAATAGATCCGGGGTTAAGATGGATCTATGCTATTTTATTGCTCAACACATACACTTGATTGTTTATTCAACAGCAATTGTGGTAGTGACAACAAGCAAAAATGAAAATTAGACTGACAGATTGACTTCATTAGCCTTTTCATAGTTCCAGGTTGAGAGATAATTGCAACAAATTTGTTTAGGTGACATCAGTATTTTTTCCAGGGAGTTTTTAAGGCAATGGTAATTTTTTCTTATTTTTAGAATTCAATAAAATGTAGACAACATCATCTATTGGAAGATTTGAAGGACACACTCTTCGTATTAAAACTTCAACTTTGTTTAATGGAAAGAAGTCTTTGGGAAGTTGTCAGTGGTGTATCAAAATAACCTGCACATCAAATCATATTAATTGAACAGCAGAATAAGGATAATAGGGCAAACGCCCTTATTGGGTTAGGATTATCAGATACCTGGATACGTCATTGGATCTGTGAAGTCCAGTAAAGACGTCTGGGAATCATTAGAAAATTATTGGTAGGAAGGTACAGAATGCAAAGTTTCTGTTAAAACAAATCTTTGGTTTGATTATGTCAAATGATCAAAATATGATAGGTCATATAAATAACTTCAGGTCATTATTGTCACAGTGGGCAGAAGTTGGAGTGAATATAGAGGATGAAGATGCAAGGTGACATTGCTAATTAATCTGCCCTCTAAATATAGTAGTGCGGTATCTACACTTAGTCAAATATCTTCACTTACTTTAGAATTTGTTATTTTAACTCTTTTTGCAGAGGAAAAAATGTTAGCTAATGATGAAGGTGAAACAATAGATCAAGCTCTTTTTCCCAAGGTGTAGGACAAGCAAAAATAATAATAGAGGGAAAGCCATCATATAGATAATGAAAGAACATGTTATTAATGTGGGAAACCAGGTCATGTTGCCTGGAATTGTAGAATTAACTTGAAACAAATGCCTCATTAAGCTGGAAGATTTGGAGAGTACTCTGTAGTTGTACATCCTCCTTGAAGTGGTGGTGACATTCTTCCAACAACAGTAGCAACTCCTTTGATATGAGCCAAGCAATCTTCTATGAAACATGACATGTCCATTTTGGGCTTCGTGTTGCGAATCCTGCGTGGGGACACGAAAACGTGATGATTCGTGTCCGACACGAATCTCTCACGTGTCCCTATCTATTGAGCTTTTTCTCGGTATGCAGTTCTCTCCCCTTTCTTTGATGCCTCTTAGCATGCCTTGAGGGTCTTCATGCTACATTAGAGGATGCAAATTACGTTTCAAAGAAGTTGAATCATCTTTATAGGATGATAGAGATTTAGATATTCCATTGAATTGGCATTAGCCAACTTGGATCTTAATGAACCAGTGCTATTGCCAGTCACTTTTGATGATGGTGATCCTCTTGAGGGGTCATCCTCTACACCAACAGATGCACAAACTGCATTGGATATAGAGGAGGAGGAGGAGGATGGAAGAGAGAGAAGTTGTGGTGATGCTGATTTTGATGATTATGTCATGGAGGACTAGTACTATATTACTGAGTCCAGACAATTCTTCCATCTACGGTTCTAGTATCTACCCTATGGCTATTTTGTATTTGCCATTGGCATTCCCACCTATAGTATTAGTGAATTTGACTCGGTATTACTATCTAGTATCTATACATTCAACATTGTAATACATTTTGATTTTGATGACTTAATGAGAATGCTGCAGCTTATGGTTCTAATTTCTTGTGTGTACAATGTTTGTCATTTGATCATCATTGATATTACAATGTATAATGAATCATTATTTATCATTTATGTTACATGTTTAAGGTTTTGTATCATGTAAATCTTCTAGTTTCTGACAAAATATGAATCTTTATGTCTAAATTTCATTTTTGTATGTGTAATTTTCAAAATTTTTTCATATGTATATAATATATATATATATATATATATATATATAAACGTGTCCTGTTTTCGAGGTCAAAATTTCACATGTCAGACACTCATATTTCCGTGTCCTCCGTGTCCTGCGTCATCGTGTCAAGTGACTTAGGTAATCTTCAATGCAGTCAAAGTCTTGTGGATCCAAGTGCATCAACTAATTGTCAAGTTGGATGATCTTAGCCTAATTAAGTTTGAAGAAGTTATTTGCAAGAGTTTAACATATTGTTTAGGCAAATGCTCCTTCTGATTATGGAACCACAACTCATATGCAACATGGATACCTTAAAGACCTTGAGTTTCCTCTAAATTATTGAGTCACTTCAACTTCTTTTCGTCACCAACAGGTTCCTTTTCATCACCCATAGTGATGCGCCACAAGCCATGACTACAAAGCACATCTTCCATGTTTTGCTTCCATAGGTTATAATAATGCCCTGTAAGCTTGAATTGAGAATGCAGGGGTCCCACGATGGAAAAATTGAGCAAGTGTAATGTTCCCCTCTCCTTGACAAGACCATGGAGGACTTAGTAGTCTAGTCACCCCTTTAGACTATAGCCCAACAGGAAAAAGGGGGAGGAGGCGCTAAAGATGTCACTAGGTGATTTAATGATATTTTATTAAAGTGACTGGATGAAAAGGAAAAAAGGGTTATTGACTTAAGAAGAAATTAAAAACAATAACCTTAGTGAAAATCATAAAGTAAATCAACAGATAATTAGAAGATGGAGGTATAAAAGTGAGAGGAGGGCGCCTCACTCCTCATTCATGCTATTCTTCTATTGAAATCACTTGAGCTATGCAGCTTACGTTTTGAGGGTTTTGAGTCAAGAAACCCTAGAGACCAACAAAGAGGTGAAAGATCCCTTCATTCCTGGTCCAAGCTTGGCCAAGGAGGTGAAATATTCCTCCCTCACCATTCTATTCAGTCTAGATTCAGTTCAAGAGTTGTGTGTGCAAGCAAGGCGCAGTTTGAAGTGTTTTCTAGCAGGTTGGGCAGGAAGAAGTATTCCATTTGCTTGGAGGAGGCTAGATCCACAGGGGAATACACCCCAGGAGTGATTGTTGGCTCCATAGCGCCCCTTTGCATCAACTATTGGAGGTTTATCTTCTGCATATCTAGTTTATTCTTCAGTTGGGCGTATTGGTTGAAGGAGGGTGCACCATTCCTTGAGGAGGCAGTGAGTTGGAAGCTTTTATTAGGGGGCTTACCCCAAACTTGTTCCATATGTTATCTGCAGCTCTCGATCTACAGTTTGACAATATTTCCATAGATTTTGGTGGTCATCTTCAAGGAGGGCGAAATCTCTAGCTTTTTCAGCCAGTGGGGGGCGCACCAGTACCAGATCTGAAGGTTATAGCTCACCAGGGGAAGAACTTGATCTTGTATCTAACTTCATCCAGTTGTGGGGGATCTTGAAGGTCCTATTTCTCTATATTATCGTATCTGAAGGGCGCATGCATCCGTGGCTTCTTTATCTTATTCTCTTGTACCAGATTTGTAGATCTATGTGTGGAAGATCAACTTATTATACTAGATAAAGGTCAGATCTGAAGATTTTTCTGAAATATTTTGTTGTGTGTCTCTTATATCTTGTGATCTACTTCATTACTGTCTTCTATATGCATTAAACCCTTCATAAGACACCCATAACACAATTTCTTGAAGTAAAACCTTGTAAAAACAAACAAACAAAATCAGAAAATCACCTAAGTTCCTAGCGAATCTGCTTGGGAACATTATAGTGGTATCAAAGTGAATTCCTTCGTCATCTTGTGATAAAAAACTAATGACCAGGAGGAGAGGCCACGGGGGACAGCCTGTATCAGGTATTCCTGAAGGAGAAGAGCCAGAGGTCAGTATGGGGGAAACTCATGAAATAGAAAATGCAACATCAGAAGAGGCATCTTTCTTGGCCGAAAGGGTAACTCAGGTAACGAACGATGCACTACAAAACAACTAGGTTATTATGCAGCGCAACCTTGAAGAGATGCAAAACCATTTATCTTTGGGACAGGTAGAACTCAAACTATCCTTTGCAAATTTCCAAAGAGGGCAGGAGAGAATGGTAGCTTTGATGGAAGAACAAAGTAAACATCAGGGTATTCTTTCTCAGTATTTGATGGAGCAAAGACATGGTAAAGATCCACCCCTATTTGGTGGAAATCATGATGCTAGTGGATCTCAAAGGGGGAATGGAAATCATGAGGAGTCCATACATAAAGGCCATGCAGAAGGGCATAGACTGAATGAAGGTTTGTCAACTCAATCTCACACAGCTAGTAGGTCCGCTCCTAGACCGTACATGCATACCTTTCTAGATGCACAAAGAAGGGAGAATAATGCCTTGAATCAAGAAAGTTTAGGGGATGAATGGGAGTCTGTAGAAAGAGAGTACAACGCCATGAGCATGGGGTTCAGGAGACAGGTTTCCATGGGGGAGTATTTCTACCTGAAGTTTGAAAGAAGATCGCAGGATTGTTCTAGAGGTGACAGTGAACTTGGGCGCAAGGTAGCTAGGATGGAGTTGCCAACCTTTGATGGATCAAATCAAATTTCAGCCACAACATGGGTGCAAAAGATGGATGCTAACCTCCAATTGAATACCATGGAGGAAGGGAATGCCATCAAGTATGCAACACTGTACTTGATGGGCAAGGCGCATGATTGGTGGTTTCATGGGACGACCACCTTGGGACATGAGCATGTCACTTCTTATCGTGACTTCACTCAGAGGCTCATTGACATGTTTGATAAAGAGGATCCATAACTTAATTTCAGGGAGCTTACATAGATTATGCAGACAGGATCAGCTGAAGCCTTTATTGAGGAGTTTCAAAGAGTGTTGGTTATGGTTCCTGATGTGTCAGAACCCAGATTACTAATGATGTATATAGAAGGTCTGATTAAACCTGTGCGAGGATGGGTTAAGGCTTTTAAGCTTGTAACCTTACAGGATGCCATTGAGCGCACTAGAGATTTAGTTGGAGCAACTAACAGAAACAGATTTATACCCAAGGCTCCCATCATTCCAAAGGCCCAAGATACTAGACCAGTGGACAAAGGCAAGGGAAAGTTGGATGTAGTCACAAGAAGAGAATTAAGAAGGAAGCAACTATGCTTCACCTATAAAGAACCATGACAACTAGGTCATAGGTGTTTGGGCAAAGGAAAAATCCATTATATAGAAGTGGTGTCTTACAGTGAAGAGGAAACAGATGATGAGGAGGGTGGAGCTATTCATACTATGCAAGCAAACCACAGGGAGGAAGAAGAAGCCTTGCATGCGCAAGGTGATGAGGCACCCTTACATCATGATAGTGGGCTCAAGAAAGTTACTATTGCTTCTATGAGTGGGTTGCCTAAGTTGAACACTTTCAGGATGAAGGGAGTTGTCCAAGGACAAAGGGCCACATTGCTGATAAATGGAGGAGCTTCTCATAATTTTATTGA
>SNQJ01S0005356.1:133283-162545 GCA_010110895.2 Picea sitchensis | reverse complement strand
TCAACTCAGAAGAAGGGAAGAGAGTCATGCTTAAGGGAATGACAGGGGATTCACCTAGAGTTGTGACAACCAAGAAAATGCATGCCATATTTAGGCGTGAAGAGATAGTCTATGCAACTGAATATTTCATCATGGACACAAATGATGGGAGAAACAAACAATACCCTCTAGATATACACAGGATTCTTCATAAGCATAAAAGGGTCTTTGAGCCTATTCCCCCAGGTCAACCACCATACAGAGGGTTTGAACACATTATAGAATTGGAAGAAGGGGCCAAACCAATCATCACTACACCTTACAGACACCCCAAGAAGCACAAGGATGAGATAGAAAGTGCCATCAAAGAATTGCTAGCTATGGGGCATATCGGGCCAAGTTCAAGCCCATTCATATCATTAATTGTGTTGGTAATGAAGAAGGATGGGACTATGCGCATGTGCATAGATTACAAAGCCTTGAATAAGAGAACTATCAAGAACAAATACCCCATTCCCCGGATAGATGAACTGTTGGATGAACTACATGGTGCAGTATACTTCACAGAAATTGATTTGCGCTCTGGATACCATCAGATCAGTATGAGGTAGCAAGACATACATAAGACAACCTTTAGATGCCACTTTGGACATTATGAGTTCCTTGTCATGCCTTTTGGTTTGACCAATGCACTAGCCACTTTTCAGTCCTGCATGAACCACGTGTTTAACAAGCAATTAAGAAAATACTTGCTTGTCTTTTTGATGATTTGCTGATTTACAACAAGACTTGGGAGGACCACCTCAAAAATGTGGATGAGATCTTGGGCATCATGGAGAAGCAATCTTTATATGCCAAAGAGTCAAAATGTGAAATTGGAATGACAGAGGTCCTTTACTTGGGACACATTATTGGAGCAAAAGGGGTACAGGTTCATCAAGAGAAGATTCAGGCCATCATTAATTGGCCCACACCCAAAACACTCATAGAACTCAAAAGCTTTCTTGGCATTTGCAACTATTATAGGATGTTTGTCAAGGGATTCTTCCAACTATGCGCACCCCTAACTGATTTGACCAGGAAGGGAGCATTTGAGTAGAGTTATGAAGCTCAATCAACATTTGATAAAATGAAAAAGGTGATGAGTACTTGTCCTGTGTTATCTCTACCTGATTTCTTTCAACCTTTCATATTGGAGTGTGATGCATCTGGTGAAGGTGTTGGAGCTGTGCTCATGCAGAATAGGCATCCTATTGCCTATGAAAGTTGCAAGTTGAGGGGTCCTGAGCTACTATACACCATTTATGATAAAGAAATGCTAGCCATAATGCACGCTTTGGCCAAATTCAAGCAATATTTAGTTGGAGCGAAATTTGTGGTTAGAACAGACCATAAGAGCCTCAAGTACTTCCTTGCGCAGAAAGACCTTAATGAGAGGCAACAAAAATGGGTAAGCAAGATCCAAGCATATAACTTTGAAATAGGATATGTCAAGGGAAAGAATAATGTAGTGACAAATGCTTTGTCTAGAAGGCCCTCAGCCTATTCCATGACCAAAATATCAATGGATCGGAAATCTCTTCTATTGGTGGAATATTCTAAAAACAAATTTGCATGTGAGTTGATGGATGGGCAATTACAGGATAACAGGTACAAGATCATTGATGATATTATTTATTATAAAGGCAGGATCTATTTAGTTCCAGAATCTTCTTTCAAGAAGAAAGTGCTTTAGGCATTCCATGACTCACCAGTAGCAGGGCACCAAGGGTTTCTTAAGACATACAAGCAGATAAGGGAAAGGTTTTCCTGGAAGGGTCTCAAGGGAGAGGTCATGCGCTACATCAGGGAGTGTACTACTTGCCAACAGAATAAAGATGAGCATAGTCACCCGACATATCTATTACAGCCTCTTCCCATTCCAGAGCGCAAGTGGGAAAGCATATCTATGGACTTCATTACAGGGCTTCCTAGGATACAGGGGAAATATTGTATATTTGTGGTGGTAGATCGCTTGACTAAGTTTGCCCACTTTTATGCCATCACCATGGACTATAGCGCATCTCAGGTAGTTGAATTATTTTTTAGGGAGGTTTTCAGGTTGCATGGACTACCCAAGTCAATTGTGAATGACGGGGACAACAAGTTTATGAGCATCTTTTGGCAAGAACTGTCTAGATTGGTGGGTACTGAGTTGACTCCTAGCACTAGCCATCATCCACAAAGAGATGGGTAAACAAAAATAGTGAACAAATGGGTGGAAGGTTACCTTGGAATTATGTAGCAGGGCAGCAAAAGGCATGGGTCAAATGGCTTTATTTTGGGGAGTATTGCTACAACACCACTCATCATTTATCCATTGGTATGTCTCCTTTCAAAGCTTTGTACAATTGTGATCCCCTTACTTTTGTTGAAATTGTGTTTGGAGATAGCAGGGGTCCTATGGTCAAAGAATGGATACAGGAAGTCAAGACATCCTTAAAGAACTCAAAGACAATTTGCATAGAGCTCAAAACCAACAGAAATTATATGCTGACAAAAAGAGGGTGGAGCGTACTTTTGAGGTAGGGGACTTGTCTATTTAAGACTGCAGGCATACAACAAGCATCTAATAAGAAGAGTGGAGCTGAGAAACTCAAACCACGCTTCTATGGGCCCTACAAAGTGCAAAGGAGAATTGGAGAAGTTACATATGAACTAAAATTACCACTGGAGAGCAAAATCCACAATGTTTTCCATGTATCTTGCCTAAAAAAGGCTTTGGGGCAACATGTTGTAGCTAATGAAGATCTACCTTTAGTTGATGAAGAGGGACACTTGATTTTGATTCCAGAGGAGGTCTTGGAGGTAAGGGCGAAACAACTAAGGAACATGGATATCAAGGAGTACTTGGTCAAATGGAAGAATTTGCCTATAGAAGATGCAACTTGGGAGAGTGAACAAGTGCTACAACAAACATGTACATAATTGCTTGTGGGCAAGCAATTTCCAACAGGGGAGATTGTATTGTTCCCCTCTCCTTAACAAGACCATGGAGGACTTAGTAGTCTAGTCACCCCTCTAGACTATAGTCCAAGAAGAAAAAGGGGTAGGAGGCGCTAAAGATGTCACTAGGTGATTTAATGATATTTTATTAAAGTGACTGGATGAAAAGGAAAAAAGGGTTATTGACTTAAGAAGAAATTAAAAACAATAACCTTAGTGAAAATCATAAAGTAACTCAACAAAGAATTAAAAGATGGAGGTATAAAAGTGAGAGGAGGGCGCCTCACTCCTCATTCATGCTATTCTTCTATTGAGATCACTTGGGCTATGCAACTTATGTTTTGAGGGTTTTGAGTCAAGAAACCCTAGAGACCAACAAAGAGGTGAAAGATTTCCTCTGTTCCTGGTCCAAGCTTGGCCAAGGAGGTGAAATATTCCTCCCTCACCATTCTATTCAGTCTAGATTCAATTAAGGAGTCGTGTGTGCAAGCAAGCCGTAGTTTGAAGCGTTTTCTAGCAGGTTGGGCCACTAGTGGAGGAAGAAGTATTCAATTTGCTTGGAGAAGGCTAGATCCACAGGCGAATACACCCCATGAGTGATTGTTGGCCCCATAGCACCCCTTTGCATCAACTATTGGAGGTTTATCTTCTGCATATCTATTTTATTCTTCAGATGGGCGCATTGGCTGAAGGAGGGCGCACCATTCCTTGAGGAGGCAGTGAGTTGGAAGGTTTTATCAGAGGGTTTGACCCCAAACTTGTTCCATATGTTATCTACAACTCCCGATCTACAGTTTGATTGTATTTCCATAGATTTTGGTGGTCATCTTCAAGGAGGCTGAAATCTCTAGCTTTTCCAGCTAGTGGGGGCGCACCAGTACCAGATCTGAAGGTTATAGCTTACGAGGGGAAGAACTTGATCTTGTGTCTAACTTCAGCAAGTTGTGGGGGATATTGGAGGTCCTATTTCTCTATATTATTGTATCTGAAGGGCGCATGCATCCGTGGCTTCTTTATCTTATTCTCTTGTAATAGATTTGTAGATCTATGTGTGGAAGATCAACTCATTATATTAAATAAAGGTCATATCTAAAGCTTTTCTGAAATATTTTGTTGTGTGTCTCTTATATCTTGTGATCTACTTTATTACTGTCTTCTATATGCTTTAAACCATTCACAAGACACCCAGAGTGCAATTTCTTGAAATAAAACCCTGCAAAAACAAACAAACAAAATCAGAAAATCACCTAAGTTCCTAGCGAATCTGCTTAGGAACATTACAACAAGGACATCAAACAATCGCAAGAAAACACCAAAAGTTGCCACCAAATATCCATGTAGGGCACACAAAGTGTGAGGGCTCTTTCGAGGAAAGAGAGTGCAAAAAGGAGGTGTATCATTCCCTTAAACAAAGTTACTTTTCTTGCAAGATGAAATCACCCTTTAGAAAAAGATAATGCAAAAGAAAATTGTATAGTTACCTTTTTAAAGGGTGTATATTTCCCTTATTAAAAATAAATTCACTTATCTTTTTTTTAAAGTCACTTTTTGTTTTAAATAAATAATCACCTTTTATTTTCTTTGTGAAATAATAGTCAAGGAGACTTGAACTTGGGTCTACTGTCTACCATCTAAACTCTTTTACCAACTCTTTCAGCCTTTCTTGTGATACACCAAAAATAAAAATATATAAGAGAAATCATACTGCATACTTGAGGAGAAATCATATTGCATACTTGAGTTCACTGTAGGAGGAGGTGGATCGTGGACTGCTGAAACAACCATACTAAATTTGTTGTAGTTTGAAAAAAACCTTGAAATCACAGAGAGCCGTGAGGGTAATCTGATGAGCGAATCTACAACTTTGTCATCGAGCCCGCTATGGTTTGCAACATGCAACACGCGTTGTTGTACTGGATGGGCCTATAGGTGCAGTCACATACCACAAATAGTCTTGTCGAGTTTTGTTGAAGGCCATGACCTGTAGATGTAGTTGTGGGCATGTTGAGAGCACCAAAGGGAGGGGTATGGTATGTGGCCACAATGTGGTGTGCGAGAGTGTGATCTATATGCTATGTGAGCTTCAGTGAACTTGATGTTTGCATTGGTTGTAGGAGAGAATTCATAGGCTTCAGGGCCTTAGAGAGGGCCACATGCTCCTTGTTTGCTGAATTTGTAGTGCAATGATGAGAGATTATTAAGGGCCTCTACAATTTGCAACAAGCAAAATGAGATGCAAGCCACGAGCGCTGAAGAGCAACATTGGGTTGCAATCTTGACTGTAGTAGTGGTTTAAAGTTGAGAGGATCGAGGTGCACTTTGGGGCCCTCACCTTGATTAACTTCAATTGAAAATGCACTATTGTAAAAGTGCAACAAATAATATAATTCTTTGCACAAACCAAAGAAATAAAAAAAAGTTGATTACTTGACCTTGAATAAAATGTGTGTACAAGCTCTCAATGGAGAGTCCTTTAGAACGTAACCTCTTGGAAACCCAAATACTTCATGATCCTTTTTGGAGTGGAAAAATAATAAAATATATTTCTGCAAACGAGCTTATGCATGAGTGGTGAGGGTTGGGGAGTCTAATCCCTCATACCATGTTGAGATTTAGAAGAATGTCATGCACGATGTGAGACTTCACACAAAAAGCCCCAAAAATCCCAAGACAATTGATTTAGATGGGTAACTTTGTTATATTCAATGTATAAACAATGAATGAATGATTGTACTTGATACAAGTCGATAGAAGGGTTTGCGACACCCATTTATTGATAGCTATTAGATTAGAAGTAAACTGAGCCCTAACCTTAAATGTGGGACCACTAGGGTCACCCACCAACAACCCAATGAGGCCATAGGTTGACCACTAGAGGTTCACTATTGTAACCTGATGGGACCATAAGTTGGCCATTGAGGGTCACAAGTCAAGATTAAATACACTAACAATAACATGTACATAGTTGACCTACTTAGAGAACCATCGAGCATCGTGATTTGTGGCTAGTAACCCAGATGCCCCAGTGGATGGAAGTGGACCCATATGTGGTCATCGGATAGTTATAGTCATTTTGTCAATTTTATAATTGTTGTTTGAGTCCTCCCTTTTAAAAGTTTTTGAACCTTAAATTAAGGGTGGGAAAAATCCGGTTTTTCAAGTTAAGGGGCAGTGAGGATAATAATGTAAAAATAATGTTGATGTAACATAAGGGTCCTCAGTGATCCAACCTATTGTCAAAATTAGTACATTATGTGAGTGTTTAATAAGGGTTATAATCACCAACTTTTTTATTAGTGTTATGTTAGTGGTTATAAAAGTCTGATAGGCCAACTGTTGAACTTGTAAATGATAATGTAAAATGATATCTATTTTAATAAAGGCTCTTTTCGTAATATTTGATCTGCATATTTTCCAACAACATAAACCCCAATGAGAATTTAAATTTGTGAATTGAATTGATATTTTTAAGACATTCATGAAAGCAAAATGCCTATAGCACAAGAAAAATCAGTTAAAAATCTTGGCAACAAAAGCTAAAAGGAAATTATATGAAGCACAATGTTTAGATGAGATGTAGTGAGTTTGAGTAACGCTTTCTTCAAACTCCACCTCCCTCTTGGTGGGAACTAGGTTAATGCCCCCTAGGATTAGCGCCTTGGGCCTATTAGCTCGACCCACTCTCTCAAGGACACTGCCAATAGGCCTTTGGTATAGATATCCACATTATTGATTATGAGGATGATTCGGGCTTGCTCCCCCTTTTTTAGTGGCTTATTTTTTGAACTTGGTTCCACTTGAACTCCTTTCTCCCTCAAACTTTCGGTCCCACTTGAACTCCTCTCCCCCTTAAAATTTTGATCATAGGCACAAGTAGAACTTAGAGGTAGTAAAAGGGCAAGTGAAATATTTATTAAATTCTATAAGCTCGAAATTTTAAGCGATTTAACATTATTTTGTAGCATTTTAAAAGACCACAAAGGAAACAAGTGCCATATTTGAAAAATGAAGTCTTTGAAAGCCCATAAAGAAAATGGGCGTCACATTGAAAGCGATGGCAAAGTTCCTTGAAAGCAATTGGGCAGTGAGAGAGGATATACCAAAATCATTGAAGTTTATATGTAGGCGACAAAAATGTGCAAGTGAAAAAGATCCGTCACAATTTCAAGCATTTTAGTTTCATGAAAAGTAAGGGCAAGAATGTCATTGCGAAATTATTCAAAGGAGAAACACCATAGGGCACACAAATATTTCAAAAACATTGTTTTAGAGTTGATGCCCATATTTGATATATGTAGACATGTGATGACGTGGGCCAATGAGGAATGAGAGGCATAAATGCTAGGCAAGGAAGAGACACCTTGCAACAATGAAGAGCACAAAGCACACCCATTAACAAGGATGCCTAGAATAGAGCATGGATGCTAGATGACATGGAGCACGAGATCAATTGAAGAATATTGTAGGAATCCCATGAAATCTGTTGAAGAACATTGTAAGAAGCCCATAGACAAGGACCTTGTTGGAGAATAGTGCTTGAGTGTGTAGACGGAAAAAATGCAGACTATAAATCTGTTGAAGAACGTTGCAGGAAGCCCACAAATAAGGAACATGTTGGACAATATTGTAGGTATGTGCAAATGGGAAAAAGTAGACTATAAGTGATGCTAGAAACTTGGAAGAAGAGCGTGGAGCAGTGCTTTGAAGAAAGAGAAAGACTACACCAGAGGAAGCCTAGAAGAAGGGTGTAGAGTCTAGCATTGAAGGAACAAAAATGCCACACTAGAGGCTGTTGTTACTAGTAGAAAATATGATGCTAAAAAACAATATTTTTTTGTAGATGTATCATGTGATATGGCACATAGAAACCAAAAAGGTAGACCACAATTAAATCAATATTGTGTTAATGTGCAACATTTTACAGATGTGGATGTGCCAAACATTGTTGTGAACGTGTAGATAGAGAAATGTCACAAGAACACTATTGAAATTTGCAGATTGTTTTTGGACATGGAGGTAGACGTGGTGATTCAGTGTAAAACCAACTTTGAGAGGTCAAACACCTTCCCTCATGTACACACACAAGGGCTCTACACTTGTCGAGTTTTGAACTTGGGTTGTGTGCATGGCGGTGCCCCATCCCAACCACTAAGCCACAACGTGACCCAATTAGACTTAGGTGTACGTTAAATGTAATTTTGTTATAAAGTCATAATAAATGACCTAGTTAGAGTCTCTTTAAATAAATTGATGGAATTATGACTTAAGTGATTAGGTATTCACAAAGGTCACTCAACTAAGTAGCCTAGGGCCTTGATAGGGGCCTCCTCCTATAATAATCTTAGTAGTCTTTTACTTTTTGAATTTACTTTTCTTGTTTTATCTTTGCCAAGGCATGGCCTCTTACGATTGCAACTTCTGTCCCATAGATAATGTTGGACGTCTAATAAAATCTATCCATTTATCTCTCTATCCACTCTCACCTACTATGACTTTGCATCACTCATTAATTAAACAATTATTTTCTCTCTCTCTCTCTCTTATTGATATGCATATTCTTGTTTACATTCTATGTGTGTAAATATGACATGGTATTGGAGCCACGATAAGGAAGTGCGGAGGAGAAAGCAGGTGAAGGCCTAGGAATTGCATTGATTATTAACGAACTGAGGGATTGCTTACACGTGAGTTAGACATAAGAGAAGGAGCTGATATTGAGACGATTTTGTTGGAACAAGGGTTTTCTCTCACACAAGCTAAACGATAGAGGAGGTGTTGATCTTGAGACAATGTTATGGAAATTCAAAACTTTAGGTAGACTCGGAAAGATGAACTCTTTTTAATTATTGAAAATCATAATCAATATTTATATTGTTTCCTAAAGTTTTAGTTAGCAAAGATTTCAAAATTGAAACCGTAAGAGAGGTGCAGGCTATGAAGTAGTTGCAGGATTGGTGGCCACGATAGTTCCATAAAGGCCACAATGGAAGGGCATGTGATTACTTGTTGGGTGAAGGTGACACTGTGAGGGTTGATGACAATGTGTATAGGTTCATATGAGTCATTTTTGAAAATCCAAATCCATGTGAGAACATAGTGCGTTTAGAACAACACATGCAATAAGACAATGCACCCCTCTGTTGAGACAAAGCGCGTTTAGAACAACACATGCAATAAGACAATGCACCCCTCTCTTAGAGACAAAGTGACCAATTGTTGTGAAGAGGTCATTGGAGGTAAAACATGAGGCATTATGTGTTGAAGTTTTACTTATACAACTATCAATTACGGTTCTTCTTTATTATTATAATCATTTAGCACATTAGCTGCATAGATAAGATCACTGAAAGAGAGGCAATCACAGAAACAATAGAGACACACAGATTATCCTGGGAAACCCTCATGGGGGAGAAAACCCAACAAAACTTCCTCAATATAGATAGACCAAAGACCGAACAAAAGATCCTCCTCTACTCCTTCACTAGGAAGAGTAGCGCACCACTTAACCAAGAAATACCAAGACATAGACCAAGAACCCTCCTTGACGTCACCCCCAATTGCAACAGCTACTCCTCCAAGACTTGCGCACTGCAGGGCTAGATGGTGAGTGTGTCCAAATGAGGTGTTGGCCTCTCTTATAAATAGTGGTCTGGCCAGCCTATAATTAGGTTTGGGCCGACTTGTCACTTTACCCTCTTAATTTACATTTAACTGTCAAGGCACAATAGGGCCGACTTTTGCTAAGGCACAATAAGGCCTAATTAAATATAATATAATAATATTATTCAACTCTCTCTCAGATAGAATATTCTTCGAAGTTACAATATTTCAACATTCTGAACAACATGCCAGGCATTAGAAGCCGTGGATAAAGGAAAAGGTAGGGAAATTAGAACAAAAGTTTGCATTTTATACACTTGTAACTATCAGGATGTGATAGAAGAGAGGATCATTATGGGCACAATCTGGGCATGTATTAATAGGAGAGGCATCCATTAGAGGGCACATTTAGTGTGTAGTTGGAGCATCATGCAAGGTGTTAAGGTTTCTGGGCATGTATTAATAGGAGAGGCATCCATTAGAGGGCACATTTAGTGTGTAGTTGGAGCATCATGCAAGGTGTTAAGGTTGCTCTATTTAATGTGGAGAACATAGCCACAAGTAATTGGAACGAAGCCGCAAAAGGGATAACTAGGCCATAAGGCAAATTCAAACATTCATAAAAGAATCAGGTTGACTTGAGCACAAACGGTGGACTCACCACAAATGTGGCCAATAAACTGTGCTTTTCGTTTCATTTATTTATTTTTATTATTTTTTTAATGTCTGAGGAAATCAACAACCATTTTAAAGTTGTGTTACACGTGGCCAGGTTATCCAACTACTGTCACTATAACTTCCAGGTGTGCCTACGATGCCCCTACGTGGCATGGAGCAAAGTCGGGGAGCGGAAACCTGAAACCTCGTGGAACTCTTACTTTCACGGCACTCTGCTAATTGAGCCACTTCCTGGGCGGCTTCTACAAACTCTTAAGACGTCTATAGGATGAATTGAATCACACCTGGAGTACAAGCAGAAATTAGGTCACCTGATGCTACGAGAAACATAATCTACTACAAGCCAAATAACTTGACACAGCCACATGGATTTGAGGTTCATGAAAGATATGTAAACCCCTCAGGAAAGGATAATATGGGAAGGGTATACACATATTAATATAATTTAAATAATAAAATAATATTAAAATTATAGAAATACAATAGACATAAAGATGTAATTTTTTTTGAATAGTTAGAAATTGGAACTACATCAAGTACATGCTGGGACACATTTTTTGACACGTTGGGACACATCCGCACCCCTCTCTTAGTGACAAAGCATGTTTAGAACAACACATGCAATAAGACAATGCACCCCTCTTAGAGACCAAGTGACCAATTGCTGTGAAGAGGCCATAGGAGGTAAAACATGAGGCATTTTGAAGGGCATGCCAGGCATTAGAAACCACGAATAAAGGAAAAAGGTAGGGAAACTAGAACAAAAGTTTGCATTTTTTTATACACTTGTGACCACCAAGACTTGATAGAAGAGCAGATCATTATGGGCACAATCTAGGCATGTATTAATAGGAGAGGCATAATCAGAGGGCACATTTAGTGTGTAGTTGGAGCATCATGCAAGTTGTTAAGGTTGCTCTATTCAATGCGTAGAACATAGCCGCAAGAACGAAGCCGCAAAAGCGATGACTAGGTTGTAAGGCAAATTCAAAGATTCGTAAGAGAATCAAGTTGACTTGAGCACAAATGGTGGACTCACCACAAATGTGGCCGACAAACTGTGTTTATGTTTGTAGATGAATTGAGTCGACTTGAGCACAAAAGTAAATTAGTTCACTTAGATGTGCCATGAGAGAAACATAATTTATTGAAAACTAAATAACTTGACAGGAGGCCACAAGGATCTGGTGTCCTAAAAAGATATGTAAACCCCTAAAAAGGATATGGAGGGTTAAGCACACATATGACCTTATATATAATATTAAATTATAGAAATAAAATAGACATAAAGATGTAATCATTTCCTTTTGAAGAAGTTAGAAATGGAACTACATTAAGCACGCAGTTTCTAGATACATTTTTGATACTGGGACACATCCACACCTTTTATCTCTTGAGTGTTGGATATGCTAGGACACCTTGTGCCTGAGTGTTTGACAGTGTGGATGCACGTCCAACATAGGATATGTGTCCCATACATGTTGGCCATGTAGGATCTGTATGTCTACGAATCCTCATGTCCGACACACAGATTTGGGACATGCAAGCCCTAAGTTCTAACCCATGAATCCTGTTTCCTAGGTTGCAAGTTACTTTGAATTTAAACAAGACTTTATTATAAGTGTAGAAGTATATTTATTGCAGGATTGATTGTCATGTTAAGTAAGTTTGGCAAATTTCTTAGTCCAAAACAAAAACTGTGTTTTGTGGAAGATAAATATTTTATGAGTGAAAATATTTTTGAAACAAATTTAGTTTGTGAAGAGTGTTGGCATCACTACAATAGTAGGGATTTAATTGACTTCATTGGTGTGTGGGACAGTAGTAGGACTAAGAAATGTTGACTTCTAATGACGATGAAGAGGTAAATTTCATAGTTTTTTTATGTATTTGATATATATAAGCATGGCTAGTGTTACACCTCATATTGTATGAGATTCCACTTCAGATTTTCTAATTACATTGTTGGAAATTTGCTAATCGGGTTCCTTTGGAGCCACTGGATCTAATTTAGTGGATTCCATCTTCTGCTTACCTATACTTTCATTTGATGGAGGTCTCTTTGCTGGGAGACTCTCCTTGGCTTATCGTGCTTGCTTGGTGGTCTTCCTGTTACGTTCTTGCCTCATGGATCACCCCTTTGGTTGCACTTTGATGATGTGGAACATACTATCTCATTATGGTGGTTTTGGTATATATGCTTATCTTGATATGGATGATGGTGATGATGGTTCTATATTTCCAAAGGGTTAGATGATGATGGTGTTAAGAGATATATGTTTCACGATGTTTGATGTTTCCTAATGACTTGGTATGTTGATGTATGATGTTGGTGTCACTAGAATGGGGTGTTCTACATGGTCCTATTGTGTTGGATGTGCGATGTGTGGAATATTTGATGATTGATGGTTATCATTTTTATGTCCCTTTCTCTTAAGGATGTTGCTATGGTGTGGATGATCTTATGCTGCCTCTTGTGTGACTCTTCCCAGGCGGATTTATCCTAATGATGTAATCTCTTTACATTTCAATCTAGGGGAAATGTGTTTAATGATGTCAATACCTTCATTGATGTGTTATTTCATAAGTTTGAGTTAGAGGGGGGCAGTACATATGATTTGATGGTGATCTAACCTTTTTTTTCCCAAGGTTGGATGATGACTTTGATGGGCCAATTCTAGTGGTGGCATCTTCGCTTGGAATTTCTAAGGTGTTTCAAGTTGTTAATGCCGGTGGGTTTTTTGCTAGGAGAACATCTTTAGCCATGGTACAATAACACTTTATTAGAGGCACCCCACACAAGGCCACATGTTCATGGTGATTTTAATCGCTTATGACTAACTGAGGGGTGATCATAAGTTATATTTGAGCAAACCTTGTGCAATACATGTTAGTGGGGTGATCAACTGTCCAATGGTTGGGCACTTAACTTAATTTATCCAGATTATACAGTTTGTGCATCCACCCTACTTCCATTGGCTTCCTTTCACACACTCTGAGGGGAAGGTGGCACATTGGATGCATTTACTTGGTCATCTTACAACATTCGGGCATATCCTTGGAGGGGTGGAATCCCAGGAAGACACTTTGCCATTCCTGGAGGTGTAGTGCTCATTTATCATTTCATTGAGTTTTGCATGGTCAAAACCCTAATTTGACCTTATCTCCCTGGATTTGTTTCGTTGGAGGTTGCCCACTTATATTTTGGGGTTTGACTCCTTCCATCTTGCAATACATTCATCTATGGAGTTTGTTGCCTTGCAGGTTCATCCATGGAGTTGGTTGCATGCATTTTGTGGACCACTTTCTATTTTTGGAGGTTGCTTACAAAGCATTCTCCTAGGAGGAATATTTTGTTGTTATATATCCCATGCACCTTGGAGGGCACACTTATTGAGCCTCTGCATAAACTCTTGTTATCCTAGATTGAAGAGTGATTTTATTTATTTTGCATGCATCCATTCTTTGAGGGCAAATTCTATGTGGACCCATTTAGTATTTTGACTTGGTATCATTGCCTAGGTTTTTGGATGTGAGGGTGACTCCTCTTGAGGAGGCCAGGCATCCATGTCTCAGATACATTGTCAACCAAGGATCCACTACTACTAACATTTTACTTCATTTTTGACTTGTCATGGAGTTAGTTGAAAGATAATATATTTTATTTGTATGAGAGACTTAACTCACTTTATATAAAGAGGAGCTCTCCACCTACTCCATTTGCAATTGAGGATTGTGGATGGGAGAGTAGCATCAAGATTGAGCCTGGAGATGATGGTGCCGGGACTCCTGTGTAAGGAAATTCCAAGATGAATGAAGAAATGAGGTATTGCCATTTTTTGGAGTATGGTTATTTTCTATGATATTCATTTGTTGTAAATATGTTGTAGAAATTTCTTGTTTTCATTCTAACATAAAGGCCTATTTATGAGAACACTACTCATATAGAAATAAGCAACATTAGATAGCCTTGTTTTGCTCTCTGTTTGTTTCCCTTTTTCTACTGGCATCTAGCTGTTGATTGGATGATAAATTCAGCTAATATAATACCTTTATGTTAAATTTTGATGTGTGTGCAAAAGTGGGCCCTCAAAGATTAAGCCATACACTTCACTTCCCAACAAGCACCTCTAGGTTTAATGTATCAAACAAGTTCACTTTCCTTAGGTGCCAAACTAATGGATGAAGGTTTCAAACTAAATATTTCATCTAAGTGGGTGGAAGGCGTCAAGTTAGTCTTTCTACCTCATAGCCTACCTTAAAATAGTTGATGGTGGTAAATCCGTTCATTCATGTTTGCAATGTCTCATGACTCCATTAGCCCTTAGATTGGTAGGCATTGGTCCCTCATCATTTCATTCCCTTGTTCTCCTTCTTCCTTCCCTTTTCTTCCCATAATTCTCTAGCTTCCCCATTTCCATCCTATTTCAGATACTGGCACCAATCTGCTTTGTTTTTTAGTCTAATTCTTCAATGAATCATAAATCTAATTCTATAGCCTTAGGCAAAACCCTATCTTTAAGGAAGCCCCCCTTGAGTTGGAGAAGAGCCAAATCAAAAAAGTTTGAGGAAAGAGCTGCTATTGTGGTGATAATGGGTAGCCTTCCTAAGTTGTACAAACTATCCCCTTGATGCTTGTGGATTTTGCGAATTGTGTTAAAGTGCTAGATTTTGTTGTAAATAAATGTTATCCTATATCATGCTGGATACCAAAAGTCTGGACATATTAGTATCGAAGGAGTTGGGATCTAGATCAATGAAGGCCTAACTAAGCAAGGATGAGGAAGAATTGGGAGGTTGATAAAGTTCTTTGTGATCAATGAGCGAGAAGTTCAATACGGAGATGACTCTTTTAGAGTTTGGAGGCCTCTAAGGAACATGCATGAAACATTAGACAAAGGTAAAACATCTTTTTAAAGAATTTGTTGTTTTCAATAAAGATGGAGGAACATGATTCTCTTCAGGATCACTTTGAAAATTAAAGATATCAGAGATGAGTGGAATTCAACAGATAGGAAGACAGAAGAGGATGGTTTGCTAATAATAACTTTGAAGAGTCTATCATCGTCCTATGAAAATTTTGTTTAAACTTTTGAACATTACTTCTGAAAATATGATATGACATTTAAGCAGTTGAGCATCTTTTGCAGAAGGATAGGTGGAGAAAGCATTTTGGTATTAGCAATGTAAATGGTGAATAAAAGGTGGCCTTATTAGCGAAGTTCAAGGGCAAAGGAAAACCTTGAAAGTATAAAGATGAGCGTGAAGATGGTAGCAAGTGTGCCAATTCCAATACTCAAAAACTTAGGAAAGGTATAAAGTATTTTTATTTCGGTAAGATAGGGCATAAGGCCAGGTTTTTGTAGGAAATAGTTGTGAGACAAAAAAACACAAACCAATATAGTTGAACATAAAGAGGAAGAAGAATTTTATGTTTTTATGGCTAGTGATAAAGGAGTCATTGGGAACAAAACTGATTGTACATTGATATAGGTGCATCACAACATTTTACTAATGGGAAATATTGGTAAATTGATTTTGTAGACAACTTTGATCTTGTTGTCTTTAGTTGAAGGCAAGGGAATTGTTCAAGTTCATATGAAAGGTAAGAGGCTCTATGTCCCTGGTTTGCAAAAAAAGCTACTTTCAATTAGTTGATTATGAAGCATAGCCCACACTTCGATGTTGTCTTCAGTTATAATAGATATGTTATTGTTAACAAAAGGAGCAAAAAGGGGATCGCCGTGGGTGGAAAAATAGGGTTTCTTCTGATTGGTGGATGTGGAAGAGATGAAGACACAACAAAGGGAAGGTAAGTCACAAATTTATTATACTTTATTTGCCGAGGTCAAAGTTGAATAGGGGAAGACCCTTAGGGAGAGTGAAGACGAAGTCGCTTCTATAATGAAGCAAGATGATGCTTCCAAAGAGAAGTAAAAACAAAACTTTGATATGTTGAGCTACCGTGGCATGGAGGAGGTGAGTTCAATGAACAAGCCAAGTTCTACGTTGATGGTGGGAAGGCTAACTATTCAGCCAACATTAGCTCTCATTCGGTTGGTGAGTCAATGGTCAAATAGAGGGTTGGTGACATGACTTTTTCTTCATCAACCTTGTTGGATATAGGTCAAATTGAGGGTTCCTGACATGATTTGTTTTTCATCAACCTTGTTGGATATAGTTCACTTCTAGTGGCTGATTGAAGACTTCACTTTGAAGTGGGCTGCAAACATCTTGCTTGGTCCAAATATTTTGGCAGTTATGGAGATCATTAAATAATTTGGACACAGCTTCTTGAGAAACCAAGATACATAGCATAAGCAACTGAAAACAGGGACGCATTTGCTTAAAAAATCAGAAATGTGGATATAAAATTGTGGAGTGTATCGTTAGTTAATATTGACAAAATTTATAATAGCTTTAAATGCCCCGGTGCATATGACTTTCAAAATGAAGATTTTTAGTTCAGTGAATTTGAGGTCCTTGAGTTTGTTGTAAAGGTGTTTTTGGTCTCAAGAAATTTTGAGAAGTTCGGTGAATGAATTATGCAATTTTGACATTAACCTTGGCTACCTCAATGCCACTGGGAGTCTAGGTTTGAAGTTGGTACTATCTATTCAAGCTTTATGTAACAGTTTTTCTGATATGCTAAAGATGAAACCTGGCATAAACGTTGTTTACCCCAGTTAGCACCAAGATTGGATTTCTTCAAAATCTGTTTAGAGTGCATATCTTTGTTTGTTCATGGGTATATTACGGGATGGATTGGTTGGTTGGTTCATCGATGTGGCATCGGTAGTTCGTGGAGTGCCTTTCAGACTTGGCACAGTTTTTCTGATATTCAAAAGATGAAACTTGGTGTAAACTCTGTTTACCCCAGTTAACACCCAGAATGGATTTCTTCAAAATCCATTTAGAGTGCCTATCTTTGTTTGTTCGTGGGTATATTATGGGATGGATTGGTTAGTTGGTTCATCGACGGTTCATGGAGTGCCTTTCAGACTTGGTACATGGTCACATTTTTTTGTTACTTAGGGATAGATGGTTGGACATGTTTTTGGACAAGTTATTCATATAGGTATGTTTACAGGTTACATCACATGTATAAGTGGACAGGTGATTCAATAGCAGCAGGTGCCTCATACTTACAGGTTCAGTGTGGAATTCAAAGCAGGTATGGAAGGATGAAGACCCCAAAGGGTCTGATCTGGTTTTTTTTTATAGGTTTATTTTCTGGGAGATCTGATCACAGATTTGGATACCCTTTGGGGAGATGTACATGGAGTTCAAATTTTAGGCAAATCTGAGAAGTTGCTATTTTAGCAATTTCTATTTCTAGTTGTTGCTACTTTTAGCTGTGTTTGAGAGTGGTCCAATTGATAGGATGATTACATATTTGAGGATCCAGTTGGGAGATTTGTCTATGGTTTGAGTTCCAATGGATTTCAAGGTGGTGCTATTTTTAGCAAGGCGACCAGACTTTTGGATACCCAGTATGGCATGCATTGCTAGTGTCAGATTTCAAGCCATTCTAAGCACTTGAAATTCCAGGGATTGGTTGCATTTTGGCATGGTCGAGAGGGCCCATGTGACCTTACCCGAGGAGCCTACATTGCTATTTTAAAGTTTCTCCTTCCTAAAATTAGCCTAGCTCATCATACTATTTTTAATCCTCACTTGTTCCATAATTTAAGACCTAATTCTAGGGGATTCTCTCCTTAGGAAATTTATAGGGTCTATTTTAGTCATGAAAAAATTGCATTAAAAAATAAATTAGCCATATACAAGTGTATTCTCTTGTAGGTGTTTATAATAGAAGGAGGGTGAGCTTTTGGAGTAGTAGTTTCTTCATACACATGCTATTTCACTCAAAAAAGGAGTGCTATATATGGAGACTACTCAAAAAAGGAGTGTTTTCTATTTTCTATCTTAGATATTCTTATTCTCTCATTCTTCTATATATTGTACAAGAATTAAGGTGCAGGGGGTCTAGTTTTCTGTGAGTGATTTGATCACCAAAGCTTGTTGATTATTGCCTTACATCCTTCTTTGCTTATTCTTTTCTTGAGAGAGTGATATTGAGACCTAGCATATAATACCTGTGATAGTTGGAGACTTCTTTGTTGGATCATGATTGCACCTATCCCATCCAACTAAGGACGATTGTACTTGGAGAGTTCTTTCTTGTCCGGATCTGTTAAGGACTTTGTTCTTCCTACAACCCTAGGTAATAAAGACAATCAAGCAATTATTTGGCGACCATCTCTTGTTCTTTGTGTGTAGAATTTCTATAATTTTCATAGACTCTTGCTTTTAATTTCGTTTTTGATAGAATTTAAGTAGTAGTAATTGGATCTTTTTTCCACCCTACTCGTTTTCATTTTTTCATCTTTTTGACTCCATAAGGCACTGGTCTATTTGTTCTAGCCATTTAATTACTCACATAAAAGCAAAACCACTTCTTTATCTAAAAATTTATGCGTCTTATGCATTTTGGGCATATAGCTTAGGCATCTTAGGTCATATTTATTCAGTTTTCTGTTAAATTACAGCAAGCTTAACTTGCTGTAATTTCGTATTTTAACACAGAACTAGAGAGAAATCTTACATTTTTCTCAATTCCCGTGCATCGGAAAAGTTTAAAAACATTAAAAAACATAAAAAATATTCAAAGGCAACATTTAATTTAGCATAGACAGCCTTAAAACAGTCATAATAGCTTGCTGTAAATTCCATTCTGTCATCTTATTAGCATGTTTTCAGTGTGTACTTGCTTTGGGATTCCTGTCCTTGTTTAGTGTTAATTTTTTGCATTGGTTTGTGTGCATTCAGAACAGTTTTTAGAGAGTTTCTATCTTGCTGATTTCCATATTTGATCGCAGATTTTATACAAGGCCAGCGAGCTTTTTCTTTCGATTTTAGGTGTTACTGATAATTCTTTAATTTGCAGTTAGTACCTAGATCGTTTAGGGATACCTCCCTCAAGTTAGCAAGCATTAACTTTGAAGTGAGAGGAAGTAAGTGAGGAGACAGTGCTTCTTAGTGTTTCCGGACTCCCTTTGGCTTTGCAGGGCGGGCATTTCTGAGTGTTAACAACCTTTAGAAGGATGAAATGAAGGGTGAAAACAAAATATAACAATATTTCACATGCCCCTTGGGAGCAATGATTATTGTCAAGTCACCTTGGTGCAGTTAGGTGCAGTGAACATATGAAAATTGTTGGAATTGGAGTCTTATGATGACATAAATTATCCCCCCAAAAATTGATTCAATTGTAGCCGCAGGACCCACAGTACAAAGTTGAAAGCGGTGTTACTGAGCTGCAATACAATTGACCTAAAAGGGCACATGGCTGTAATAGAAATTGGAGGTGCATCCTGTAACTGAGTTTCTTTCCTAGAGAACTGATGAGCATCATGGTTGATTATTCCAGTTACCTAGATATATTGGTGTTGGGAGTTAAGTTTTACTCCATGTGAGATCTTTAGATTGGCTGTGGTTTGCAGTAGACCAAAACCTTTTTGTTATTTTGCAGGTGTTTCTTGCTGGATGAAAAGCCCAACAGATAAGGGTCGGACCATGTGATGGAGGGATTAAGTTGAGGAGTGTCAGAAATAGGATGACGCTCTCAGTCTGGGATTATCTCTCAAGATTTGGAAGCAGCTGCGTCTCTCGTTTGAGGCGGGATGATGGTGACATACTTCGAGTGCTCGTTGAGCTTTTGCAGTGGACAATAATTTGAGGATGAGGAGAGCTTTAGTAACTTTTTGGAGCTTTCATTTGAAGTGGGTTGTTGGAGAAGCAGTGCAAACAAGAAACTCTAACTTGATATTGGTTTTTAATTTTCTTCCTATCGCATGATCAAGTTCCAACTTACATTTGTTTTTTTCTTTACTTCCTTGCAAAGGTCCCAATATATAGGATAAACAAGAAAACTATTTTCCATATGACATCATTAGACAAGCTTTTGGGGGACTTTCTCTTAATAGATGGAGTGGGATGTATTTCTTTGCCTTATATAATTAAGCATCACTTATGACTCATGGTATCTCAGAATTCTACTACATATTTGATTTGTTTTTGTAATATTTTTTGCCTGTATATTTTTTGTATTTAACTCAAATATATGCAACTATACTCTAGCAGTCACATTTATATCTTTTTGGATATGTGAAGGTGTTTCCTTACTTTAATCATAGTGGAATATCTTCAATATTAGGTACATAATTTAGGTGGTCCATGTGATAACATGGGCGGCACTTTGATCCTCATGTCCACAGTACATTCCAAAGTTAATCAACCAGTTAGGCCATTCCATCTTTGGCGCATCATATATGCACACAATAAAAAGAAATTGTCACATAGCTCTAGTATCCACAAAGTAATCTACACCTATCCCTAAAAACTTAAAAGGGTAGTGTTACTGCTCAAACTCTCACTTAGGAGAAAGTCCTAACCTCAATGGGAGAGCCTAGAGGCACTATCAAGCAAGCTACCCAGTGTCACCTCGGTGACCTTGCCCCACTCTTCAGACTAAGGAAATCCTAGCCTAAGGGGAATCCCTAAAAGTCGACCTTAGCTTAGATCGTTTGAGTAACATGGGAGTGGAGATGATCTTAGATTGATCAATGCTACCAACCAGAAAACTCAATCTTGTACTTCAAAGATGTTACATAAGTGTGACTTACAAAATGGTTTATTTGTGCATGCCACAATGTACCATAAGAGGAATGTATTACCAACAATTAACCAATAGAAACATCATGAGAGTCTAATCATTCAAGGTAAATGCTTGAAGCAAAAATTATTCCAAAGTATGCCAAGTGCTTTAAAAGTGCTGAAATGAATGAAAATTTAAGCCACTTAATCACTGTTTTGAAACCAAGAACTTATAGAATTATCCAAGTGTCACATGAAGTTCAGATTCCATACATACAAAGACTGCTGTAGATAAGTGATTTGGAAAGATTAAATATGTGAGCAGATTTAAATTTCATTATATCCCAAGTAGTGCTTAGATACCATTAGTTACAGAAGACAAGTTATTGACACATGCTTCTGTTGTGATACTTCAAATATTATCTCAACAATATCATTTATAAGGAGTATTCAAACTACTGCATTCAAAAGTATGAGCAGATATAACGACTCAATTAAGCACGGGAATTATCGCAATTGCTAGTGTGGTTATCATAAGACAGATCTAAGAAAAATTAGGAACACTTCAGATTATTAGATGTACATCAGCGTAATTAATTACTTGTCATGACAAGTTTTGTACCATTGTGCCCAGAAAGACAAGTATACTGCCAAATTAATCTCAGTTACTCCAGTGAGCAGCAGAACTCAGAAAATGACTTAAATACTTCAGATTAATGAAACACTCAAGACATATTGCAATGTTTGTTTGTAATTTAGACCATTAAAGCCTTTGCACAGTAGTCTGTAGACCAGTTAGCCAGCAATTTGAAGAACTGTTACCCATTCAAGCATTAAAATTTCTGAGGCTAGAAATAGTTTAAGAACAGAACAGTAAGACAAGTTCAATGACTTTCGGATTTATATTTTCCCTTGATTTCTGGAAATAACCTTTGTATGAAATAATACCATGAAACCTCAACACTTGAGTTTATGCCAACTTGAAATAAATCCTTCCAGTATTGAGTGCATCGATCTTTCATTTAGCTTTTTTAAATCACACTTGTACCAAGTGATTTGAGAATTATGTATTGTAAGCTTAGTGAGAAATTTGGGCATATTAAGCAGTACGTTGAAACCCTTGGATAACCAGCACTTGAAGATGTAACGTTCCAATATAACCATGAGATTGTTCAAGCACTTAAGCCATTGGTTATGTTCTAGGAATGCATTAGATTATTAAATACATGAAACGACCTTCAGACAGTGTGCCATAAGTATGTATTCATTCTTTGAAAAAACAACAAAGTTTAACCATTTATCAACTTTATCATAGAAATCATCAAGCATTATGTCACATGAATTAAACCATCAGTGATATCAACCAGATTTATCATCAGATTTTCAAACATCCCAAGTTAATTCAGATTTTAACATGTAAACCTTCGATCTGTGAATTATTTAGATTGTGTTTTAGGGCGCAGTGTTAAATCTATGTAAAAATGAGGCAAAGAAACATTATATTTAACCCAGAAAGGGCAGATCGATTTAAATAGGGATACTTCATGAGATCAACCTGCAATAAAATCCCAAGCGTACTGCAAAATATGGAAATTGTTAACACATGCAAACTTGGAAGGTGCAGCCTAGATCTGAAAATATAGATCTACAAACCATAGGTTGCTTGTTGTTAGATTTTTAGGGAAAATAAAACATAAATGTCTTTTCAAAATTGAACTCTACAGTACATACAGATCATCACTTTAAAACAAAATCTGAAGTAGATGAAATACTGAAAATACAAGACTGAATGTGCTAAAGAGAACAAACATAATCTAGAACTGATCAAGAACAGAAAAATAACATTTCTGAATATTAAACTAAGCTAGAAACATAAGTAAACAATAGTAGAATCAGATCTGAACTTTACCTTAGCAAAATAAAATAAAGAGGTACCTGATGTATGGCTGTCCTCATTCTATATGCTCAGAAAAGCTATCTCATCATGATCTGTAAGTGGACAGTTTATCAAGAAGAACTTAGCAAGAGAAAGGGCTGAAATAGGAAAACCCAAAGACCACAAGAAAGGCTCAACCAAAACTGTCCAAGACAAACTGAAGTATAAAACCCTCAAAGCAGAAACTGGTAAACTGTAGTAGAAGGCAGCAACAACTTTAGGGACAGCAGGTAATAACCCCACCAATCACAAGGGGAGGAGCCAAAGGGCTGCCAGGAGGCAGCGGCACCCTCATAACACACAGCAGCAGCTAGGAGAAAGGGAGGAGGAGCCAAAGGGCTGCCAGGAGGCAGTGGCACCCTCATAACACACAGCGGCAGCTAGGAGAAAGGGAGGAGGAGCCAAAGGGCTGCCAGGAGGCAGTGGCACCCTCATAACACACAGCGGCAGCTAGGAGAAAGGCCCAAAGAAAGCTGCGGTACCTCCAGCAGGTCCACGGCACTCATACACAGCAGAAGGGAGTACCGTGGCTCCACCACCCAGCAGAAAGAGGACCAGCAATAACCACCAGCCAGCAAGAGGAACAAAAACTCAGGAGGCAGCAGCTCAAACAAGAGAGAGACTCCACCAAGAAGGCCGTACACCCAACACAAGAGCTAATCTGAGATAGCTGCAGAAAATCAGACTTAGAAGAGAAGAGAAAGTGAGTGTAAACTGAGAGAGGGGTAGGTCTTAATTTATAGTTAAGGGAAGGGTTAGAATTTAGGTTTAATTAAAAACCTAAATAATAAAATAAATAAAAATTAATATTTTAATTACTTAAAATATTAATCACAAAGTCAAATAAGTCAAAGTGACTTATAGAAGACCAACTCAATATCAAGCAAGATGTAGAAAGAGAATCAAGCAAGGGGAAGCTGCAAGACAAAGTCAAAGGGGTCTTATTCAAAGGCAAACTGTCCACATATGTCTCATGATAACTTATAAGCTTTTATCATCCCTGCATAAGAGGAGAAACCAGTGATGTGGTCATTTCCATCTTCTAGCTGCTCCTAGGTTTCAGGGACCATCCCAGGAGAGAAGAAGAAGATCACACATCATCACATCTTGGCACACAACCAAGAACTACCTGGTCCAAGACCAAGATACCCCAGAACATATCTGGGGGCCCTAGAACACATCTAGGGTCTTTCATCCACCAAGGTACAAGACCAAGGATCAACCCAAACATTTAAGCAAGGATTCCCTGGAACACATCCAGGGGCCCTAGAACACATCTAGGGACTTGCATCATCAACCACCAAGGAATACATCCAAGGATCAATCCAAGCATCGAGCAAGGATTCCCTGGAGGCTGGAACACATCCAGGGGCCCTAGAACACATCTAGGGACTTATATCCACCAAGGTACACAACCAAGGATCAATCCAAGCACCGAGCAAGGATTCCCTGGAACACATCCAGGGGCCCTAGAACACATCTAGGGACTTACTGCTTGGTCCTTGAGCAAGAACCCTAGAAATACATTGGGGGCCCTCACTAGGGTCTTTTGCCATGGCTCAAACTACTTGGTCCCAAACCAAGAACCCCAGGAGTGCACTGGGGGCCCTAGATCTCAGCTAGGATCTTATGCCATCCTCCCGGAGAATGGCTCTTGCAGCTGCACTAATTTCAACACTTGTAAACAAAATTAAAGGGAAAAGATAAAAGAGATGACTAGAAAAAGCACGGAAGATCTATGCTTACCAATGGGCTATGGGGTCTAAGTTACTCTTGAGTAGTTGTCCTCTTATCTTTGTTGTTTGNGCACTAATTTCAACACTTGTAAACAAAATTAAAGGGAAAAGATAAAAGAGATGACTAGAAAAAGCACGGAAGATCTATGCTTACCAATGGGCTATGGGGTCTAAGTTACTCTTGAGTAGTTGTCCTCTTATCTTTGTTGTTTGCAGCCCCCAAACATCTTGGAAGATTACTTGGTGAACATCAAAACTAAGAAATCCGAACCATGCAAGTAATGTTGGGAGGCGAATCTTATAAAATTTTAGCCTAATTATTACAAATTTGGATTTTAAACTAAACCTAGGGTAAGGAAGTAAAACCCTATGATATTCACCCCCAATACAATAGAATTTAGCTTAGAAATTCACAAAGAAATGAAATAGACAATAAGTCATACCTCAATTTGCATTGCTTACTTTGTAATAGCTCTTTCCTCAACAAATTTGCAATATCAAACCTTTCTATAATTGCTCTAGAACATTTACTCAAGGAAATAGATAGATCTCACACCAAAAATGAGCAAGTAAGTCCTTCCAATCGATTTCCAACCATGAGAAATGAAGGAGGCACCCTCCTTATATAGATAAGGCGCTCCAAATATTATACATAGAAATTTAGAATACCGTGAGCTAAAACAATACTGCGTGCTTATACCATGTGCTCAAATGAAAACCATGAGCCCAATACCATGTTCTTAGTGAAAACCATGAGAGAATACAGACACAGAACTAACCTCCTGGCTGAACACAAACTTACACCTAATCTTCCATGGCACAAATAATATCGTGATCCGTAAGCACTACGAAGTCCAAAGACAGCCTCTCAGACAAGAGTTTGATCATCACCGAATAAGGCAGCATGCTAATGCACCCTACCCTGGAACAATGCAGAATTCTAATCCTCAAACAAGCTCCAACACTGCTTGGCAAACTGGCACTCCCAAAAGATATGTTTGACAGTCTCTGGACGCTGACAAACAGGGCAGAGTCCATCCAAAAGACCATTCTTAGCAAGCCTGGCCTTGGAAGGGATTCCCTGATAAATGATCAACCAAGTGGAAATCTGCAGCTTGTAGGAAAGCTGCACTGTTAGACACTGTGAAGATGATGAATCCAACAGTCCTCCGGGTCCTTAGATACCCAACGAGCATTAAGAACAAGGGGAAGAGGATTCCACTGATAAAGCATAGAATACAAACAGCGGGAGTCACACTGAAGAAGAGGGTGGCCAAAACTCCACCCCCGGTCCCTCCAAAAAGGCCCAGGCATACCAATGTTCATCTTGAACAACTTGGTCTCCGGAATAAGGGATCGCAACTCCATGAGTGAGAGCCTATCTGGATTTTAAGAAAAATATCCTTAGAGAATGCACTTCCAAGTTCCAACAGACAATATTTATTTTGAAATATACGAAGTTGAGACATTGAGTAATTTGGTGTCTTTGATAAATCGGCATTGGTTGATATGAATATGGCAGGCTTGCAGAAAGCTAATAATCCAAGTAAACTGTTGAGCTCTTGGAGTAAAAGGTTTCAATTAAGAGCAAGTCATTAGTTTTGAAACTAACGCTATAAAAATAAATGCACGAGGTTGCAGTGGATAAGCCTTGGAGAAGAGTCGTTGCAAAATTGAGGGTAGGTAACTGGGGGCAGAAAAAAGCTACAGCAAAAGGTAATAATGCCCATTTGGCAGTGCTGGAAGATATATTGCAGTTTGTATGTTAAATTTGGGACTGGAAATTCTATTTGCATTAGTTGATATAAATTATATGTTGCTTTGTTGTCTTCTACAGTTTTAGTGTTTATTGTGCTTTCTTTTTCTGTCTCTCCTTAGTCAGACTGATGAACATGTCCACATCAGCTTGCGTTCTTTCTTGCACAATGCTGAACAATTTTAGTGTTAATGTTGTGCTTTGATTTTTTGTCTCTCCCTAATAAGACTGATCGACATGTCCACATCAGCATGTGTTCTTTCTTGCACAATGCTGAATTACATGTTCATGGTTTAGATACATGAATTTGTAAATGAAGTGCTTTTTTGAGACTATTTGAAATCACAATGTCCTGAAAGGTGTTGCAATTTACATTAGTCTGAAACTTCTTTCAGGAATATTTTTTGGAATGTTTAAATCACCTATTGAATTCGTAAATTGTGTTTTGGATGCATTAGATATGTCAAATCCAAGTATTTTTGAAGCAGTTTCAACTGTGTGGAATTTCTTTTGGAGAAGTTGTGAATTTCTACAACTGTGTAAAGCACTTTAGAATTTTATAACTGGCATTTAGCTGTTAACCTTTTCATTATCAAAACAAATTATAATTTGCTTTTTATATACTGAAAGAGTTATTCATTCAAGAGGCTGCTCTTTTACACCGAAATCCTACAATTGTCAATGTCACAAGGTCCTTTGTTAATTAAGCCCATTTGAAAATATTTTTCATCAGAAACTTCTGGTGTCCTGATATGTATCATTTGTTTCCAACTACACTTTTGGTTTTTCTCTAATACATATATTTTTGGATACAAAATGTAGCTTAATCTATTTTTCTAATTAGTATATTTTTAATATCAGGAGCCTTATTGGAACTGAAACTATATTGTTCTTGTTGAAGAGACGGGCGTTGGTTTTATTGGACTTCCGAACAAAGGCATGAGTCAAAAACCAGCAATGCAATACAGGGCTCCAACTGCCAATGGTTCTGGTCGTCGTAGAACAGATAAAGATCTTGGTGGTCGCTCTGATAAGATAGCTTATCCTGGAAGGTCTAGTTCTGATAATTCTGGTAATGCAGCTGGATTCCATGGCCTATATAACCATTTGAACAGTGAGGATATCAGCCCTGCTGACAATAGTAGACTTCTATTGGAAGGGACAGTAAGTGGAAGCAGAGGTAGAGTACCTGAAAGGACCCTGAATGACCGCCTGCTACTCGTAACGATGCTTCTTATTGGCCAGCCTGTTGAAGTCCAGGTGAAAAATGGGTCTATTTACTCTGGGATATTTCACACAGCAAATATTGAAAAAGACTATGGTTTGTCTTTTATGCCACCCCCCTGTTTTGTGGATAAAAACTTTTAAATTCCCATTATCCAACCAATACTTTACTTGAGTTGAGACTTTTGAAATGCATTTAAATTAAACTGTGAATTGTTTACCCTTTCTTTATCCGTTTCATCAAAACATTAGACTTTTTTGATATTATATTTCTGTCTGCTTACTGTTTTATTTAATTATGGCCTTGACTTACTTTCAAACTGAGATGTTATGGGATTTGTCTTCTTTAACAGGAGTCGTTTTAAAGATGGCCCGCCTCACTAAGGATGGAAGTGCCAAGGGAGGAGCAAAGGACATGTTTAAAGATTCAGCAAGAAAGGCTCCTGTGAAGACATTGATTATCTTGGCAAAAGATCTTGTTCAAGTCATTGCAAAGGTAGGTTTGTAACTTTGTAGATTGCATCTTATCTTATAAAAAGTTTGACAACTAGTCACGTATGGTGCTTTGGTATGCAAAGAAACATTCTTTGATTACGGGATTTTTCGTTGGAGTTGTGAGCAATTGTTTTTAAATGAGGCAGGATATTCCACTTACTGGAGATGGGATGGGAAATGGTCGTGCACGTGAAAACAAGCATGAAATTGTTACGGACTCCTTTTTAGCACAAGCTCATCCGATTGAGGTGGAGAGAGAGTTGAAACCTTGGACCCCCGATAAGGATGCTCCTGAAAATATAGACCTGGAAAACACTTTTCAAAACACGCAGAACAGGTGATTTTGCATGTTTCTTTTGTAATAGCTCAGTCCGAGGATGGTCTTCCAATTCTTTTAGCTTTCTCTCTGTAACAATATGTTGTGATATGTCTKGACTCTTCTAGTACATTTTTATTGGTTTACAAAGTCTTTAGCAGCAATGTGTATGCAGTGCCTGTAAGAATCAKAGTTCTTCTTTATGACTCTGTGATAATGAGCAYAATCTTGTGCATGTAATGCAAATCATTCTTGGACATCCGCCAMTGAATCTGTTAGATGGAACCTGTATGCTTGCAAAGACAAACATGGTTATCTGTTTAAAGCAAGTGGAGATGATGTAACAGTTCTGTTTAAGGAAAGGAGTTGAACATTTATAATTATATTAGAACTTAGTAATTAACAAAAGTAAACAAATATATGGCGTAGCATGTATTATCCATTACTGCCTTGACTTTGCTGAGTTGAGATGTTTTATTTGGTTATTTCTGAAATTCTAGGTGGGAGAAAAAACCTCTTCAACTATGGTACTTTTGTGTTTAATTTTTTTTCTAAAAATATCTTCAGTGCAATGGATAAGAGCTCCTAATTCCTAATTTGCTCATTTCATGGTGGGAATGCACAAAATTAAGAAGTATGAGAGAAGGTTGGAATTATCATTCTAGCGAACAAGCTCCCGTGCCCCTAGTTAATCATCATCGGAAAAGACTTCCCATTGTAGGGGGTTGATATTTTCCTCTGTCATGACCAAATTCGATGAAGGGGTTTCTCTCTGAAGATTTGTTAATAATCTAAATAACCAACTATGTTGATTGTCTTGGCATTTAATGCCATTTTTGGCAACCTATCAATTTAGGATATTTTGTTGAAAATCATGTTGTTGATTGCAGCTTCATGA
>SNQJ01S0005356.1:93244-108316 GCA_010110895.2 Picea sitchensis | reverse complement strand
GTTGATTCTCCAAATCTCCCTGGCTAGCCTCAGGGTGGCCCATATGGCCTCTCATTGGAGAATGACTGTCGATGCTGCCAAATTTAACATTAGTCAGTACTGTACATTGGTTGTATAAGTCCATCTTTGACATGGTTAGTTTGGAAAGACTACATAGCACACACCCACAAGCACTTACTAATTTTTCTCTCTAGTCCTATCCCGTGGCCTGGGCTAGTAGAAATCACTCTGCAAGTTTTCTAGTGTCATTTGAATTGTAGATTGTACTAGTTATGTTCTTCTTAATTGTACTAGTATGACCATCTTTCCGAATCATTGCTTACAACTTGGATGTAGTTAGTATTCTAAGAGGTATTTGGTTGACACCCAGAGAAATACATAGAGATATACTCCCATGGTCTTGTCAGTACTGAGCATTGGCTGTACAAGCCCATCTTTCACATGGCTAGTTTGGAAAGAGTACATAACATACACTCACTTTAACGAATTTTTCTCTCTAGTCCTATCCTAGGCTAGTAGAAATTACTTTGCAAATTATCTTGTGTCATTCGCACTTTTAAGTGACCGACAATCTTGGAGTTGTGTGTATCATTTGGAGTGGGGTTCTAGGACATAGACAATGTATTAGGCCTGTATAGAAGTCCTTCCATGAAGTTGTAGTTCCCTTGATCTTTTTCTATGTAGGTTTTTTTAAGGGTGTGTTATCACTGGATTTGTACTTGTGCAAAGCCCTTCACAAGATGCAATCTTGTGTAACATCTAGAAGTACTTGCCACTGTCACCTAGACAAATACTTCCCTTGTTTTAGCATTGGGTGAAGATCCAACAGAAGGGATGCTTCCCTTGTGACCTCAAGGGATTCTATAGCAAGCTAGAGGCAAGTCTACAACCCCCTATCTTGGTCACTCAATGAGATAGGCTAGGTCTAGGAGAGTAGAAAGGTTGGGATTAGTTATACACGGTAATTGGTTGATGTGTGTGAAACAATAAGTATTCCAATGCATATAGTAGTCAATTATCAAGTCAAATCATCTACTAATCACCTCTAGATACTAGATATCAAGTAAAAATGATTGCTGTTTTAAAATTGCAGCAGTAAACCAGTATCAATATATATCAGCAATATGTATTTTGCAACAGCAGCAGGAAATCAGCCCAGATAAAATGGCAATTATATCTTAGAATTAAGCCTTCAATGAGTAGATCAATATCCAATCACCAAACAATATTTTTGAGCTAATTTTGCCCCAATATTAAGAAAGTTATCAGCAATTAGTCAAGCCCTAATGGCTGTAGCAAACCTTTTATAACAGCAACAATAAATTCACCTTGTTTGGTAAACGTTGAGTTATAATTAGTGAGGGAATGGGGTTAGTAACTTGGTTGTCAAATTGCTTTGAGAGAAAGAGAGTTGTTTGAGTTTTGCAAACACTTGTAGACAAGAGACTAGTGCCGTTTTCCTTTTTAGAGAAAATAGAGTCAATGCAACACATCAAAGGGAGGCTAAGCACAAGAGAAAAGGTGAAGGTTTAAACCCTAGGGTTATCCTCTCATAAGCCTAGGTCAAACCTCAAAGGAAAAGCCACTAAAGTTTATCCTCACATAAACCCTAGGTGCCGTCCCACTTCTTCTAATGCGTCTAGCAAAGAAGATAGACATAAAGTAAGTTTTAAACCCTAGGGGGATAACCACTCCGAACCCCTAGAGCTAAAACCTAGTCAAGACAAACCTTAAGGGGATAGCCACTCCTAACCCTTAAGGAAAATCTTTAATGTTTCAACAAGGTCAAGGCGAAAACAAGGGAAGGGAATAACCTCTCTTAACCCTTCCTTAGGGTTTCAAGATCATTCAAGGAAGATAATGAAAACATGTAATTATTACCTCTCTAATAGAGCATTCACCAAAATTTATCAAGAAATAACACTTCAACATGCAAGAAGTACTTACTAGTCAAAGCGCATAGCATGAAGAAACCCTAGTTCATGTAGAATCCATCATTAACAAGAGAAAGCATTCATCGAAGTCACTCCAAAAGGTGCGCATAAGACATCCATAACGAACATAAGAGAGAAGAAGACAAGTAGTAGTGATCTCAGAAGTGAGTGAGTTGTGTTTGATCCAAATGAGTGCCAACCTCATTTATATGAGGTAACCCTAGCGCATATGTCAACATAATGAGTTAAAACAACAACGATCCATGATACAAGTGGGGCTGACCCCTCAAATAGCCTCTAACAATGAATAATCACACTAACACACCATAATAATGCCCTCCTAGATCACATGTGTGGTGATGTCATCCTCCAAGAGGGTGTGTGAACCCTCCAAAGGCAATGTCTCATCATCCAAGAGGTGCAAGCAATGTGGATGGTGTGTCTCATCAATGGTCATGTCATATCATCAAGCTATTAAATGGTGCCCCAATGGCAAGCAAGCCCATCATCATCAAGCAAACCCTAGTGCATGACGTCATCATTAAGGGGCTAAACGTCCAAGGTGGGAAAGCCAATGTCTCGGGTGGAATGATCATGCATCACCTCTCTGAGTAGTGTCCAAGCATAACCAAGTGCAACATTCTCCATCGAATGCTGACCAAGGTGTGGGGTGCACTGTCCAAGGTGTGGGCTTTCTGCCCATCTGCATGCCGTCATGACCATATCTATTAAATGAGAGCTCATCTCTCCATCGTCCAAGGTCCAAGAGGTGTGAGAGGATGTATTTGAAGGAGGTCAATCACCAGGTGACCCAACGCTTTGCATCGCACGTGCTGTATCCTGCACAACATCCTGGGTACAAGCACAAAGACGTTCTCCACAGACCATGTCAGGTGCACCCAAGTTAGTCAAAACTATGGAATCTAGTAAAACCAAGAATCACAAGGGGCAATAGTCCTAAGAAGTATACAAAGTAAGCCATTAATCAATACAAAAGCCAAATGAGCAACTCTCATTGGGTATCCCCTTCAAACTTCACACAAGCCCGAGACTTTATGCAATTTGGCAAGTTTAGGTATGGGAGGGCCATCAAAGGGACCTATTAGGTGTGCTAGTACACAAGTAGAGATATATTTCCTAGAAGAACCCATCAGAGATATGTAAAATGAATTTGAGGTGGTCATGGGGTTTACTTTTGGGCATGGGGTCATTAACATGCAAGACAATGTATGGGCTCATCTCCATGAGGTGCCTTTGTAGAGGGTGTGTTGGGCAATTGAGTTACCCTTTCCTTGATGCTTTTTGCATCCCAAACCCCTTTCTTTGCCTCTTTATTTTTACCTCTTTGCTTTTATTCGGGATATATTCAACTCCTTTTTGATAGATGAATGCGTTTATTCGCATTAGGACTAGGGGCAATTGCCATTAATGAGGGGATAGAGCTCAATTATGGACCATGGCTTTTAACCGTCCTTATTATCCCATTTCTTTTTTTTTATCAGCTAGCTACAATCTACCTCTGGGCCTTTAGCCCCTTCTTCTCATAAGAGAGCGAGGTACATGCCTTTTTGGTGTACATGTAACCACATTACCCAAAGGGTGGGAGAATGGAAGGATCAAGGATGGAAATGTGCTAAGTATGATCAGGAATGGTACACTATCCTTTTCAAGGAACCACCAATAGTACCCGTTTTCCCCAGGATTGACAACATGGGACTAGGATGCTTAAGATGGTCACCGAGGTGAAACAAAGCAAAAAACATAACTTTTGAGCTCATGATTCATTATCCAACTTCAACCTATGAACATTACTCAAATGCCAATATATTAAATATGACACTTTATATGAAACAAGGACTGATGTACCTTATAATGTGCTGGCCACCATCTCCCAACGAGCCTTGCTGATTGAGTGTGATGAGCCATGCTGGTGAGGAAGAGGCATCTGAGGGGGCTGCTGGGCTGATCTCTGTGAACATGCTGATCATCATGATCTTCGGGATCACTGTCTTCATTGCGGGCCATGAGACATGATCTCCTCAAGTTACCCCTAGGTGAGAGGGGGTAACAGGGTGCATGCACATAAAAAAGAAGCACACATACAAAAGGAACTTGGAAGTGGAGAGAATATAAAAGATTATATTTTATGAATGTTGCATACATCTTACTTGACATATATTATTCTTGGACATTAATAAAATTATCTTATCTTTTTTTGCTTGGAAAAAAATTGTAACTTCTTATCCATAAAGAAAAAAGGTTACATTCTGCAGATGCCTACAAGAGCATTTCATAAGATCTAGGAAGATGTTCCCCCCCACAACTGATAAGATAACATAAGATTAGGCATACAAGCACCGGCTAGATTTGAGACAAAACAGAAACAAAGGTAAAGCTTCATTGAAAAACTAAGGATGTAAGAAATCCGCAATCCTGTCTCTTTTCCCCTTCTTCTTCTCGACCTCAATCCACCCCCCGTAAGGTGGTTCCACAGGGACAATCTCTGAGTCAGAAGCTGAATTTTTGAAATTCATCAAAGATAACTGCTCCTTATTGGACTTAGAGTTTTCAGATTCGTGAGCTCTCTTCATTCCTCCTGATGTAGCATCCTTAACTACTTCCATCCCTGAGGGGGAAATATCTGTATGATGGGCTTCTTCTCTAGTCTCCAAAGGGGAAATTCTTTCCTCATTCGTCACTTCTGGACAAATAGTATTGACCTCCTCTGAATCTGATGTTTGTTGTAATTCTTCCTCTTGATCACCTTCATCAATGGGCATTGATTGCTTAGGAAATTGCTTAGAAAAGAGAAGTCTCTGTGAAGATCTCAAGAGAACCTGCTAAAGGGACCAAGAAGGGGTTTGGAACCCTATAATAACAATGATATATAAAATGTCATCACCAAACAATTCTCCATATGAATAGAACCGGTGCTGCCTTAAAAAAACTGCAGATTTTTTGTTGAAAGAGAGCAAAAAAGGAGTCCACTGCCCTAGAAAAGGGCACAAATCTGCAAAAAGTCTCCTTGAATCTGTTGAAAGGACCAAAAAAGTGCCAAAGAAGGATGCTGGTGAAATAGAGGGTAGAAACCCTAGAAAATTGTGTGCTGTCCGAAAAATGCTGAAAAAAGTTATTTTCTGACCTGGAACAGCCCTAAAAACAGGTTGAAAACCCTAGTTTCAGATCTAAAACCAGCCTTATTCAATTTTTACCTGGCATGACTTTGGATTGGCTTCAAATGAGTGGCTGAAATAAGACCACTGATTAAAAAACTGCATGTACAGCCACAATAAACCCTAACATGAGTGCGCTAGCCAAGGGAAAAATCGATCCTACCATTAACGTGCACAGGAGAGAAAATACCAATCACAAGGAGAAAAAGGCCAAGCATAAAAAGGATAAATAAGGAAGAGGAAGTTCACATCCCCACTTTGATACCATGTCGAGATCACAAGAGAGAGAAGGATCAAATCAAACCATTGACAAACCCTAAATCAACATGAGCCACAAGGACACCACAGAGAGAAGAGAATATCAACCGATGAACAAGAGAAACACAAGATATGGTCCCCGTAGGCTATATAATCAATCACTATGAATCAATCACCATGAAACAATATGATGAGTTGATATAAATGAGAGCTTGAGTTGTGTATTTATCAATGTTGCACTAGTTTTCGAGACGGGGAACGACAGGGACAGGGGGACACATCCCCGAGACAACTAGAGCGCACCCCCAGATTTTTCAAGGGACAATGGGTTGGGGACATTGGTAATTGCTTCAAGCTTGTAAGCATAATAAGCTATAGTATATATTGTATTATGCACAACCCTTACACTTCCCAATTCTAAAAAAGCTTGAGCAATTTAAGAAAGGGCTGAGTGACATTCCATTATTGGCCGCTAGACATGAGCAAAATGCAATTCAGCTTTAGGAAACTTAAGTGTAACTATTTTCAATTTGCAATAAGGTCCATGAAGGGTCTATGAGACAAACAACTATCTCTATAGCAGCTTTTCTTTCTCATATTTCTTTTTAATGATGACTATGTTAAAACATAAAAGGCATTCCTATCTCAATAGGTTTTGCAGATTTTTACAGTTGTGTTGAAAACCACTATAAAACACTTTGGTTCTGTAAAGAGATTAGATTCATATTTCAGATTAAGAAGGTGATTGAATATGAATTTATTCAAACATTTAGTACCCAATCCAAGTCACTACTATCTGATCGTTTTCACAATGCTTGAGGTTGGGATGGTGGAAACACTGGACTTGAATGACTCCTGGAAACCCATGTACAATATGTAAAAGCTGAGATGACCCGAACATGAGAAGAACAGGAGCAATAACCACAAGGATCGACCCTTTGAAATGTTGCATTTCCTGTTCTTTTGACATGGAGGCTTTGCTTGTTCTAATGTTTTTTGCTGAAAATACAATATTTAAATCACCGGAAACCCAAATCGAAACCCATGTTTTGAGCTGCAACTTGTACAACAGATATAGATTCAGTGCAAATACAAAAATAATGGAAGGGAAAAATGATCATATTGTCCAATCATCAATGTCCATGATTGCCAAAACTGAAGATATATGCCCGGAATATCCGTGAAATCTTCCCAGGAAATCCTCGAAATTTGCCCAGGAAATCCCTGAAATCTGCTAGGAACGTCTTGGGGACGACAACAAGTCCCCGATGAAGTCCCCAACAGTTTGGGGACGTTTCCTAGGGGTCCCCAATTCCTCGAAATGCGGCACCGGTGGGTACACGAGTTTTTTTGGGTGGGACAGGTCCCTGTGCAACATAGGTATTGATACACAACTCAAGTGAGGTGTTCCTTGAAGAGGGAGTTATGAGCCCACAAAACAAGGGTACACACCCCAAGAGTTTGACTAGGTTGACCAAGCCAAATTTATAAAAAATACAATAAAGAGGATGCATAGCCATAAATGATCATATGTGAAGATTATCATTCCAATAGTAGGTTGGAAGAAAGAAGTGATCAACCTAGTGGAGCTAGGCTTGGATAAGTCTTGTAAGGTTTATGAGATCACCTCTAGGGTGTAGAGAGGCAAATACCTCTATTTTGGATAGCAAGAAAATGTAGCAAGGCATCCTCCAAAATCTTTATTTAAACAATGATATCTCCAATATGGGACACATGAAGATGAAGTGCTCCGGAGTCTTTGTCCCTTCAAGGTGGCCCAACTAACAAATCTTCTCAATTTGTGGGATGAGGTGATTAGACTCAACACATATATAGTAGCAACAAATTCTCAACTGGTTGATTGGGTTCTTGATGCCATGTGACCAATGGCATTGAATGTAGTCATTATAGATAATAAGGCAACTCATAAAATGCGAAGAATGCTTAGAGTAGTGTTGGCGTGAGCTTTTGACTCTCGTCAACCACACAGGCTTACTCGGATAAAGGGCCCAATTAGCCTTACCATTGTTGAATTGGAAAGCCCTTTAGTTATGTGTGGGGTAAGATGTTCTATTATGCTTTGTTATCAATCCAATCTAAACTAATTAATGTAAAAATTAAAAAGTAGAGATGTAAATGAGGATGGGGTGAATTCGAAGGTGAAATGCAACAAATGCAAGATGCAATGAATTAATCCTAACTAAAGGAGCAATGAACAAGATTTAGAAATGTAAGCGATAACAGTGAGAGTAGTCCAACATTGTTATCAGAGATAGGTCTGAACTGAACCTCCTCAACTCCATTTCGGAGTGAAACAATTTGATTGCCAAGCTCACTTGTAACAAAACCAGTTAGTATGCAAGCTGAAATGAATCAAGATTAACATTATAGCAATAGGGAGAATAGGCCACCAACTAAAGTACATGCATAATCAAAGGTTTTGAGCAAATGAGAATAGTCTAGAAGCTATCCAGGAACTCCTTGTTTCAAATTAGAAGTTAGAGAGCATAAGATAAGTAAGAATAAATATCATAACGAGAGAAAAGTCCATAAGTTAGAATGTTCATACCCACAAGCACTAAGAGAACTGGGAGAGGAGAGAATAGTCCACAACCAAACACAACTCTGCAAGAGTATAAACACACTTTTTAACATATGAAGATATCTTACAATGTTAAAAAAATAATCATTTGCTTGAAGGCAATGGTTCTATTTATAAGTTTAGTTTGTGGCTCTTGGCCTTTCAACTTCCTGGCTCTTCAACTACCCTGGATGACTCTTGAGCTTCTAGTTCTTAACTTATTACTAACTTCATCTTATTCTCACTTTGACTATTCAAATTAATTGTGAGGATATTCGTTCTATAAAAAGAAATTACAATATCTGCGCACTCATGTGAGCCTTTCAAAGATAAACACTTACTGAAGACAGTCACTCCTTTCACCCACTTCCTCATTCTTTCTTGTACACTGCCAATAGTCTGATTCTCAAGCAATCCTTGCATTTGCATTTGACTAGAAATTGCCTTGTCTTTGCATTTGTCGCTTGGCTGGAAGTGGTATTTATCATCGTCTTCACTTCATATTTCTTTAGGCATGGAGCTTGCTTGGCAAATGACACTTCTCTTGTGTCGAGCAATGCAATTTGCATACCTTCTTGTTTGCTTTGGTTCAAAATGCCCTCTTACTTCTCACAATTGAGTGAAACTGCATTGGCATTTTGAGCTTGCTTTTATTCTCTTTCAGCTCCACTTGCGAAGCCTTTTTCTTTGTTCAGCGCTCTGCATACGAAAGCCTTCGTCAGCATATGATAATAACATAAAATCATGCTTGGACTAGAATACTCATTAAATGAATCATAAATACAACAATCAAGCATAACTTGTTAATGGAAACATATTAAAATGGCGGAAATAGAATTGGTGAGTAAGAGAAGCCTTTTTTAGTCAGTGCACTGCTACAGGTGCAAAACGCACCCAAAATGTCAGCGTTTCCAATTGGTGAAGCATGGCCTGATACATTTAAGACATTTGGGTGTATTTAGTATGCATATCTGTACCTGAAAGTATTTGGAGCACAAATATAAGGGGGGTAGGACATTTCCTTCAACTGTATCTGAGCCTCAATTCTGTCTTCTGTTTCCACATCTAGTTTAGGGTTTGTAACTGAGACTGTATGGCGATCTTCTTCACTTCTTCCAAAAGATCTTTGGTCTTGGATGCTAGGGGTGCCTTTTCCACTAGCTCCACAGGCTTGTCTTAGCTTGGGTCACTCTCCAATTGATATCCTAAGACTTAGTATTAGTGACTATACAACGGTTGACAACACTCTACTTTCCCCCTCTGATGATGGTGAGGATTAGGGGTTTTCCCCCCATCTCTTCTACTCCTTTTTCAATTTGTCCTTTCTGCTGCAGAGTAGCTCATTTCACTTTGTTATCTCTCGTGTGGATTTGATTCTTATAGCTTGTGTAATGAAATCTTACAAGGGTTATTAGTTCGAAGTGCACAAGATTTGCAACAATGGAGCAAAGCACAGATGTATACAGTGGCAAAGAAAGAATGATTGTATCCATACATTTTTCAAAAGATTCTACATATTTCAATGACTCTACGCATCCCTATCTACATGTCTCGTCAAAACTACTCCTTAATTGTTTTGTCTGATATGTGACTAATATTCACAGAATAGACCTTAGACCCCATAAAGCATATTTTCATAATATTATATCTTTATGAACATTATCTCGATCCTCTAGCACTGTAACACCACCCTTTAATGCTCACATTGACCACCACGCTAAGCATGATCCCAAAATTTTTGAACTTGTCTTTTCCCACAGGTTTGGTGAAGATGTCCACAACTTGGTCTTGTGTAGCACAGTGTCCTCTCAATGTCTCCAACTTGCATCTTCTCTCTGATAAAATGCTTCTGCTCCTCAATTTCTGAATGTCTGTTTGATTTGTACGTAAAAGATTGAATTCTTGGCCCACTTTATTGCACTTTATTTGTCAGAGAATAACTGTTAGTGTTGCCTTATCCTGTTGTACCTGCAAATCAGTGAGAATCCTCCTCAACAAGATAGTCTTGCATTTTGCAGTTCTTTCCTGTATTTTGCTTTCATTGATGGAGGTGCAATGGTAGATTGCTTTTTGCTGAGCCATGAAACTGCACCAATGATTGTACATTGGAAGGCTGCAAAAAGAATCCTTGGTATGCCTAAGGAACCTCATATTATGGGACCGAGTTCAAAAAAGAGGATGTCCAATGGATGCAGGTGGACAAGTTACACAGTTTCAGACCAGGTAGGATCAGCAAACAACAGAAAGCCTTCGGACAATCTTCTCAAAAGTTAGGTCTGCAGGAAGTTAAAGGTGCTGTTCAACCACTCTAGATCCTCTTCCTTCACCTGAGATTGCAGTTAAAATCTTAACTGCAATGCATACCTTTTTCTTGGCAAATCACTTTTTTGTGTGAGGTTTTCTCAGGTGAGAGATGCTTCAGTCTTCAGGAACTCCTTTTACTGCAACTGTTGTAACTGCATAGTAGCATAGGTGCCTGCGAGCTTGAAAAATGTATCCAAGCAAAGTGTTCTTCTATCATAGCTCAATAAAACAGAGAGCTAAAATGCAGATAAGTGTAGCAGGGCATACAAAGTAAAGGGCCCTGTATTTAGTAGGTTTTTTGTGTGGAAAAATAGCGGCGATCAATCAGATAAAATGACAAATCCATGTCTCAAGCATGGGACGAGGTTGTTAGGCATATGCATATCATTGGCAACCCAGCTATGTCGTTGCTGACTGATGTGTGTGCATCTCATTAGCAAAACCACATTAGTTTCAAGCTAACATGCTTCCTGTGATAGTTGTTGCTGATTTGTTTTCCAGCTACCATTTATTATGGGATTGAATTTTTGGCAGCATTAGGCAACATCAGGGCATAATATTAAGTGGCACAAAAAGGTGACTGACTTGCAATCTTTCTTGATCTCAAAAGAGACCAGAAAGATGGCAGGACTCTGTTGTAGAACTATCATAATAAGGGGAAGAAACCTTTGTTGTAGCCTGATGTAATCAGCAAAAGAGAGAACAGGTGGCTATTACATTGACTATTCCCTTGGAGTGTAATGCCACATACATTTTTCACAAAAAAATGGGTGCCCGGGAAGTCAAAGGTGCTGTTTAACCACTGTGAACCCACTTTCTTCAACTGATATTGCAGTTAAATACTTAATACTGCAAAACTAGCAGATTATACAGATCCTAGGTGTAGAGTTACAGGGCTACTATGACGAGTGTTAAGGACTAGAGAAACAGGTAGAGGTCCAGAATCAAGGATATGATACCAAAACTGGTATGTGCTGAGGGGCAAGTTGAAAAGATAAGATCTTCGAACTGCAGATAAAGTATGCAATACTTGCTCAAAAGAACAGAAATACTGCATTAAGCAAGGAAGCCAGCTTGTAAAATTCCTGAAAGTGGTGACCTTAAATAGGCATATGTCTATTTCATGTTATTGAAATTAGATTTGTAACTGACTCTTTTGAAGAGGAATATTTGGCAGTTACTTTTCCCCTTTGCCACACAAGTGGCAGGTACAGAGTCCAGATATATACCCAAATATAAAAATTACGAAATTTAATATAAACAAAAAATGATGGGCAAAAGTGCTCATTATATAACTTTTCAATTTTAACGGTTCTCTAATTTGTACGAAGTTTTTACAGTTTTGTGTCTTTTGCTTTAGTTACTTTTTCATTTTTTTTAACCTTCAGATTCCAATCCCTTTTCTTGTCATGATTAGGCCGATCACTTTCTTTAATCTTTCTGTTTACTTGGTCAGAATTGATGCATGGTCAATGGTCCTTAATGTTTAATGTCTATAGCAGTATAATATGGCAGTTCATGTCTTCATTGAGCACCATAGGCTTGACACTAAGTTAAACGACTTTGGCTTGAAGGGGTGCAGAGTTATCCCCTGCAATGGGAAACATTGCTCTTTGTAGTGGTATTCCTTTCCATATATGCGTTGAAACAATAAGGTGTTCCTCTAGCACAAACACATACTTTTGCCTCCAGATATCATTGCATTGCCTAAATTCTTCCGTTCCGGGACTTAAGCTTGCACTATGCACACCACTAGGATAATTAATCCGCGTCTCGGTGGATTCTGTATGAAACATTTTTGTAGCATCCAAGTGTTGCTATATGCAAGTCAGCAAAATAGCTCCAATCCTGTTTCAGACTTATGTTTCAGGTCAAGAAATGTAATGTCCACAGACGAAAATCGAGATTAGTGAGATTGCTTAGAACATTCTGATTAGGAATAAATGAGGGAGTGCGTTAAGGCATCTTCAACCTTGGTCTTCATCATCAAAATGATAATAGGGATATTGTATAGTCACAGTATATTGAAGGAGTTTGATGTTAAAGATTTTGTTTCATGTGTGATCTCATACTTTATTTCCAATGCAGGCGTTGGGACCAATTCGAGACGAACAAGTCCCTATTTGGTGTTGAAAGCACATTTGATGAGGAGCTGTACACTACAAAACTTGAAAGGGGACCACAGATGAAAGACCTAGAACGAAAAGCCTCAATAATTGCAAGAGAAATTGAGGAGGCGGGCACTGGGAATTTCCACTTAGCAGAGGTAAACTTACACTTTACTGGTAATTAATGACAAAGGTTTTGCATTTTTTGCATGGCATATGCTCTGTTCCTATTGTTTCTATTTACTTCTTTTCCCCTTCTCTGTAACTCACCTCCTTGCAAACTCACATTACAGTGTTTTTCTATTTATTTGGCTTGTCTTTTCTTCAGGTTCATTTAATTTCCAACTTTTCTCTTCAGTCATGCTTCTGCTTTTAACCCTTTTCTGTCTGTGCCAAAGGAAAGAGGCCTTCACTTTGGAAACGAGGAAGAATCATTTGATGAGGAAAGCAGGTTTTCATCAGTTCTTCGGAGTGAAGACATTAGTGAAGATAATGAAGATAAGTGCATTGACAACTGCAATGAAGAAACATTTGGCATTGCTTTTCCTTGTACCAAAGATGTGCCTTCTTTTTCAAATGACACCAAAGGAAGCACATCCTTTGCGAGTGAACCTGATAACAAATCCAGTCAAACAATCCAATCATTGACTGATTCTTCAGTGGTATGCTTCATACTTCTAAATCCAGTGATGCCCTTTAAATTTTTGTCAGTTGAAGAGATCTGTGTTTTCAATTGAGGTTTTTCCAATCGTTTCTAAAGGTGAAACTATTATCTCTCCTCTCATTAACAAGCCAGTAGTTTCTGGGAGTGCATGTTACGTCACAAAAATATATTTTTGAGTCTTGCTTCTGTTTCAGGTTGTTGGAAATGATTATAAGATTTGATATTAGTTTGTTTGAATGTGCATGTGATAAGTAAAGTAAAGCTTTATTTTTTGTGGAATTTTCTTTATGGTGAGCTAGAAATTTACGTCTAATTTGTTTACAAAGCTCTGATATGTTTACAAAGTTTTGAAAATGTCAGAATCCAGATATTTACTTTTCATTTGTTGGAAACAGCTCCAGTTTTAAAACTGTTTAATATTGGTGATGAAGCTAATGAATGGATCCAAAGCATTGAAAGCATTTTACGAAGCTTTTCCTGAAACATAAAAATCAGTTAAAATCCTTGTAGGCATTAGTTCACTTTGACCATGGGTGTGTGGATGTTTCACTTTGACCATGGGTGTGTGGATGTCTTCTATGCTACATAAGTTAATCTTAGATGGGTTGTCCATACTACAATGTTGGCATACGAGTTGATTAGCAAAACAAAGGATATTCACAAAAGAGTAATTACTGCTCCTCAAATTGGTGGTTGGAGTATTAACTCTCTAATACTAGGAGTCAAAGTCTAAGAAAGTAACAATGGTGTGTAATGGTCAGATATATGTTAAGAGAGCAACTTTAGAATAAATAAAATGTCATTAGAATCAAGTGATAGTTGTTGTCAATTAGGTAGCACAACTACTTATTGTATGAATAAAAAACGATCTACTTCCTTGTATCAAATGAGTCCAATATAAAAAACATCTCCTGTTTATATGCGTATGCATTTTTTCTACATGGTATCAGAGCATTTATTGATGTGAATATGGAGTCAATGTTTGTGTTTGGTGACACTTGAGAAAGTTCATGTGCGTTTTGGAAAGAGACAAGGGTCTTAAAGGCAAGTTAAAGCTTATTATTTTTGGTTGAATCTAAGAAAAAGGTTACACACAAATAATTCTCTAAAGGGTGAACATCTAGGTCTCTCTTTGCCCGTGACCTGGGCTTGTGACCTTTGCTTACAACCTGGGCCCATGACCTTTTCTTATGACTTGGAATTGACTGCCATGGACCACAACCCCACCCTTGGATGTCTTGTGTCCTTGACCAACTTTGTTGTCTCCACTCAAGCCTCCCTTGAAACCGTGAATCTCTCTGCATTAGAAGTCATTGCATCTATTCACCCCATTGACACTGATGGAACTCCCCTTGAGCTCGCGAATCTCCCCACTCATTGCGACTCTTCCTACCCCCTTCCACCTTGACCACCCTCTCTCAACTCCATCTTGCCTAGCGCTCTCCACCCTCTACTCTCCCCATCCTCTTTGCCCCACGTTTCTTCTCCCTAATCCACCTCCCCCTTTGCTGCCAAGCTCCTCATCTCTCTCTTGACATCAACGCTCATCTCTACCCTGATGCCAACCTACCCACCTTCCTACCTTTTGTCTTCTCCTAATTCCTTGGCCCACCTTCCGTACTTCGCCATACACACCAATAGTTCTTTGCTGACACCCCCTTTGCCCCTAGCTCCATAGTGAGCTAGGGGACATCCCTGCCCCCCTTCCACCCTTTAGCCCCTCCTCAACAATTACCTCCCCCATCTGCACCATTTCATTTTCCCCTCCCCTGTTGGGTGAGTACCCAAATTCACCCATTAAAAGGATACACAACAAACAACATAGTAAAAGTAGGTAGAAACAATGGTTTGTCAACTACAGACACAAAGATTGCAATAGGTTCACTGTACAACTCCATCGACATGGCAACCGAGCTCAACTCTCCATCTTTAGTGGATATTTCAACATGAGCGGTTCATTTTAAGGCCATATTGACTAGGTTAGGGAAGTTGGAGATGGAAAACAACTCACTTCAGTCATAAGTCCATGACCTTACAGATAGAATCGTGG
>SNQJ01S0005356.1:55888-77575 GCA_010110895.2 Picea sitchensis | reverse complement strand
ATTTATGTGCCTTCTCTTCTTGTTGTACGGCCTGCTCAATCCGTACAGTACGGCTTGCCTTCAATGTTGTCCTTGCTGCCTCAATTTCTGTGCTAATTTGCAGCCTTGGAATGCGTGCCCTAGCTCTGCAGAAATGGCTTCCTCTCCAAACTCGAAAATGCTCTCTCTCTTGCTCTCTCAAAATGAAACAACAACCCAAGAATGGGTGCGCCCTCCAACCCTAATCGACCTCATGAGGTAGGTGAGGGGTCTCTTAATCCAACGGTTGAGATTGGATTAGATGAGTGGTTGAGATTTGGTGTCTCTTCACTCACCCTCACTTAAGTCATAAAGTCACCTTTTAATTTGCATCTCACAAATTAAATGACTAGGGCCCACATTAGGCACTTTCTCACCCCTTAGGTGCCTAGGGATGAGAAACACTTGCCTAGGTACTTTATTAAATTAAAAATTTAACACTCCCTCTTACCGAGGAAAGTGTTACTCACCACTCCAAGCTTGTCCCTGAAAAATACAAACTTGCCTCTGCCCAATGCCTTGGTGAGTATGTTTGCAACCTGCTCCTCTGTAGATATGTACTGTAGCTCCAAAACTCCTCTCTGAACATAGTCACGGATGAAGTGATAACGAATCTCGATATGCTTAGACCGGTCATGAAAAACTGAATTCTCTGAGAGTTTAATGCAACTCTGATTATCACAGTAAATCATAGTAGGGCTCAATTGCACACCGAACAATCCAACCAACATCTTGTGAAGCCAAAGGGCCTCACAACTGGTCTGACTGGTTGCCATATACTCAACCTCTGCAGAACTTAGCCACTGACTTTTGTTTCCGACTGAACCAAGACACAATTCCTGATCCCAATCCAAAACAACACCTTGAAGTGCTTTTCCTGTCACTGACACATCCTGCCCAATCCGAGTCTGTATAGCCAACCAGACGAACTCCATCTCCTCTCTGATAGTTCAAACCAAAATCTACTGTACCACAGATACCTGAGCACATGTTTTGCTGCCACCCAGTGCACTCTCCTAGGCTCCACCATGAATTGACTGAGAGTGTTGACAACAAAACAAATATCTGGCCTGGTATTGACCAAATACATCAATGACCCGATCAACTGACGATATAAAGTGGAATCCACCAACTGTGACTCAGAAGCATGAAGCTTCTTCCATTTGGTAATCATGGGAGTGGTCATGGGCCTTCTATCCGCCATCTGAAATCTGCTCAGAATGTCACACACATACTTCCCCTGTCCCAGGAAGATGTGTCCAGGCTCCTGCCAAACCTCACTGGAGCCCCGCTGACAGATCTCAAATAGTCTCGGGACCAGGTCACAACAACTAGGAAATAAGCGAAGTGGGCTGTCATTTGAGATGTCATAGCTTTCATTCGGGACTCCTCCACTCTGTGGTGGACCCCCTTTATATGTCATGTCGGCTCTCCTTTTATGTTAAGTCGGCCTTCCTTTATATGTCATGTTGGTTCATTATATTTATACTTTATATATGTTATTTTATTGTTATATGAAAAGCCGGCCCAGTCAAAATAGGTCAGGTCAGCACTAGTGGTTTTGAGGTCACGTTTAGTATATATATGAGGGGATAGCGCCTCATTTGGATACACCTCTGCTCTCAGATTTTCGGCCTGCTGCTCTGAGTTTTTTCTGCCTGCTGTTCTGAGGTTTCAGCTTGCTGTCTAAGGTGTTTCAGCCTGCTGTCTAAGGGTTTCGGCCTGAGGTGTTTCGGCCTTCTGTGTAAGGGTTTTGGCCTGCTGTCTAAGGGTTTTGATCTGAGGTTTTCGTCCTGCTGTTCTGAGGCCGATTTCTGGGCATTTCAGCTGGGTCTTATTCTAAGGCATAAACCCTAGGGATGCTGGGTACCTTAAGAGGGTTTGTTGATGTCTTAGCTGTCTTTTCCTACAGTGTTTTTCCAGTCATCCCTGCAGTCCTATTTGGCATGATCACAGTCCTATAAAGAGATCTGCCCTGAGGGTTTGATCAATGAATTAGGAGTGCATTTCTGAGCATACACTGGAGGAAGGCAACATCAACAAATCTGGTACTATTGTTCTTGTTTTAGCTTTCTGCAGTTTGGTTTTACTTCTACAGTTGTGTTAATATTTCAATCAGATCTGGGTTATGTATACACTGCTGGTTTTGTGTTAAATTTGCTGGCTGTCTGGTTCTATCTGGTTCATTTATTATTGTTGGGTTATGCATGCTTAATTATGCTTTGCTGGTCATGAATTTCTTGTAGATAAAATTTTAAAAGGAATATATTTTTTATTTTCTAAGCTAGCCTACTGTTTAGCCCTTAATTTCTAACATATCTTTTAGTCCCATTGACCTACCATTGTGTTCATTTCTTTACATAATAAAATTATCTTCTCTTATCTTATCTAAGAACAAAAATTCTTGTAGAGATAGGTGCTGTGACAATTGTGCTCTTGAAGTAGAAATAGACGCTATATTAGTGCAGAAATTTGAGTTGAACGTGAGTGACTTTTGTAAAAGAATTTGTGAGAGGTAAAGTCACTGTAGATGCGTGAACTACCCTAAATGTTTAGAAACACTTTTTTTTCCCAGATTGGAAAAAACTTCTAGAACATTTGCACCTATGCAGCACAGTACTCAGATTAAGAAGTATTTTACTTCATAAGTTCATTCCTGTCAAATGGCAAAGGCATTAGTTTCTGTGGAAAAATGTAATTAAGAAATTTACATACATGGAAGGTCAAAGTGCAACTCAGTCTAATGCATTTGAATAGATGTAGTAGAGTTAGTGGGTATAAACTAAACACACACAACACAAATAAACTGGTTTAATGGACATTAAGGGACAATAAAGCAAAACCAATCATTGGATTAGCAATGTTAAGGAGGGTTTCAGAAAAGCCATTGCAAAGACATATACTCAAAAGGAGGCAATGTGTTTTTTGGTAAGAGAAGTACGTATTGTTGGAAATGTTTAACAGGTAGCATATGCTTGTCATTGATGGCAAGTACAGCAATGAAGATGACATGGGTACAGGAAGAATGTACAAAGGATTGTTGGCATGTTTTACAGGCAGCGTAGACTTGTCATTGATGGCAAGTACAGTAGTGATGATGGCTTAAGTACAACAGTGAAGATGGCAGGATCAAAGTGTGTATGTGAAGACTCTGCAGAGGCGCAGAAGTCCAAGAATCCCTTGGGGATTCGGAAGTGAAAGCTCAGGAGGAGCACGCGCGCAACAAAGTTCAAGATACAGGAGTTCGCAGAAGAGAAGGAAGACAGAGATCCACAGTCGTTGGATCTCATTCAGAAATCCCGTCAGTCGTCAGATCGGACAGAAGCTGCACGAGGTTTACCATCGGGAAAAGCCAAGGTGAAATCCCGACAGAACGAGAGCCGTCAGATCTGAATATAGACAAGAAGAGAGCGCTAAAGAGAAGGACAGGCCTCAGCCGTCAGATCCGAGCCCAGGTCCCGACCACCGTTGGATCGAGGAGAACCTGCACGATCCTTAAAGAACAAGGAGAAGCGGGCGTAATCGCGATATGTGAAATCGCGACTTAATCTGAGTCGTCAGATCGAGGTTGAATCTGGACCGTTGATCCCAGTCCTTGTCGGAGTTTCGGGGATCGCGAGTTGGACATGTCNTCTACATCTGTTCACAAACTTTATCACTTTTGTTCTCATACTTGGCCAATAGTATGAATTGCTCAACTGTGCAAATGTTTTATCATGGCCGAAATGTCCAGCCAATCCTCCACTATGCTTTTCCTTCAAAAGGTTATCCCTCATTGAGCATTTTGGTATGCACAACTGATTGCCTTTGAACAACAATCCCTCTTGAGTCATATATTCTGTCCACTGGCTTCTGTCTCCCAGCACAGGATTTGCACATGCCTCGTATGCTTCCTTGAAATCTGGATCATCACAATACATATCCTTAAGGTGTTTGAACCCCAAGGTCTTCACCTGAAACTCCTGCAGAATCAAACATCTCTTGCTCAATGCATCAACAACCTTGTTAGCATTCCCAACAATATGTTTTATGACAAAAGTTAAATTCTGCATAAACTCAATCCACTTCGCATGCCTCTGATCCAATTTTTCCTGTCTGGTTATGAATTGTAAAGCTTGGTTATCGCTATACAAGACAAATTCCCGTGGGACAAGGTAATGTCTCCATTTCTTCAAGGCTTGAATTATGGCATAAAACTCCTTATCATATGTGGAGTATTTTCTCTTGGTCTCATTCAACTTCTCACTGAAATAGGCAACAAGTCTATTATCTTGACTCAAAACTGCTCCAATTGCAACTCCACTTGCATCACATCTCAACTGAAATGTCTTTTCAAATTTTGGCAAGACCAGAATTGGTCGTTCTGTTATTTTCTCCTTCAGTATATTGAAGCTCCTTTCGGCCTCCTCTGTCCATTTAAAAGACTTGTGCTTCTTCTTCATTGTATCCATCATTGGTGCACAAATTCCACTAAAGTCTCTAATGAACTTCCTATAGAAACTTGCTAATCCATGGAAGCTTCTTACCTCAAACATACTTCTTGGTGACGACCATTCTTTGATTGCTTTGACCTTCTTTGGATCCATCTTCAGTTCATTTGAAGAAATCACAAAACCCAAGTAAATGAGTTCTGTCTTAATAAAAGAGGACTTCTTCAGATTTATCAACATCCTCTCCTATTGTAGTCTCCTCATCACTAGTGTCAGGTGCCTCAAATGCTCCTCTTTAGTCATGCTAAAGATCAGTATATCGTCCAGATATACAACCACAAACTTGCCAATGAAATCTTTCAGTATTTCATTCATCAACCTCATAAAAGTACTCGGGGCATTTGTTAAACCAAATGGCATAACAAACCACTCATACAAACCTTCATTTGTCTTAAAGGCTGTCTTCCACTCATCACCTTCTCTCATTCTAATCTGGTGATATCCACTTTTCAAATCTATTTTAGAAAATAAATTTGCTCCACTTAAACAGTCCATTAAATCATCCATTCTTGGCAAATGAAATCTATACATGATGGTGATCTTGTTAATGGCTCTTGAGTCTATACACATTCTCCATCCTCCATCCTTCTTTGGACTCAACACAGTTGGTACTGCGCATGGACTCAACCTCTCTCTGACCAAACCCTTGTCTAACAACTCCTGGACTTGGTTCTTCACTTCCTCATTCTCTCGAGGTGTCAATTTGTATGCTGCTTTGTTTGGCAGACTTGCTCCTGGTATCAAGTCAATATGGTGGCTGATACTTCTGATGGGTGGCAATGAGTTAGGCAGCTCATCCACCACTATGTCAGCAAAATTATCCAACAATTCCCAAACTTCTTCAGGCAAATCATTCATCGAAATACTTGTGAGGATAACTCTAGGTTTCCTCACCACAACAAACAACATCTCTTGTTCTTTCTTGACTTCTTTCAGGAGTTCCTTCCCGCTCATGAGAAGTATTCTTGTGTTGGCTTCCTCTTTCACTTTCTTCTCCTCTATTGGCAGCAACATGTGTGTCCTACCATTCTTCTCCAAGGTATATGTATTCTTCCTCCCATCATGAATGACATTCCTGTCAAACTGCCATGGTCTTCCCAACAAAATATGGCATACATCCATGGGAATTACATCACATAGAATTTCATCTCTATATCCTCCTATCTTAAATTCAACCAAGCATTGTTTAGTAACCATTACCTGGTGTCCTTTCTGCAACCATGAGACTTTGTATGGCTTCAGATGTGCAGTTGTTTCCAGCTCCAATTTCTCCACCATCTCTATGGATACTAAGTTATCAGTGCTCCCACTATCGATTATCACCTTGCATACTCTGTCTTTAGTCTTGCAAGCTGTCCTGAAGAGACTGTTCCTCTGCACTGACTTTTCAACTTCTGCCTCTGGTTTTAAGAGAACCTTCCTCAACATCAGGGATCTTCCATCCTCCGCTCCTTCTGCTTCAACATCGCTTCAAAGTGCAACTCAGTTTAATGCATTTGAATAGATGTAGTAGAGTTAGTGGGTATAAACTAAACAAACACAACACAAATAAACTGGTTTAATGGACATTAAGGGACAATAAAGCAAAACCAATCATTGGATTAGCAATGTTAAGGAGGGTTTCAGAAAAGCCATTGCAAAGACATATACTCAAAAGGAGGCAATGTTTTTTCTGGTAAGAGAAGTACCTACTATCTATTTGTATATATAAGAGAGATTACATGCATGCTAAGATGGTACTATGGTTTGGTTATCCTCTCAGATATTTTCACTGTAGGCCTTAGAGCCCTACGTATAGTCATAATCAGCAAAACAGAGTTTCATATCATCTTCAAATGAACATATAAACCAAAAAGTTTCAGGGCTATCAGTTTATGAGTATCAGTTGGTAGAGTATCATATATATTTATCCATAAGCAGGTTGCATGGGCTGGCCCAATGCTTTCTGAATTAAACCAATAAAATCTAAAGCTCAGACCTAGACATATTGAGAGCAATATTATAATACAAAAGACCAAAAAAATCTGGGAGCGAGTCATGAGACCCTAGATAAGCTTCCTCACCATTGAAGGAGATGGGATGCTGTGGGTTTTTTTTGGCCAGGGATGTCACTTTCTCCTCTGCTGAAGGGTTTTTTTTGGCCAGGGATGTCACTTTCAGAGCCGGACCTGTCATCGAATTGGTCGACCCCAAAAACTTCAATCAAACCAGAACTAGAAAAAAAACTGGACCAAAAAATACTTAAAATATCCAAATTTTGCAAAAAACTTATATATTCATGTGCATACATATGAATCCAAACCATTATACACAAATATGCAAAGCTTCTCATGTATATATCAAGGGTGCATATAACCAAAATAACATTGATTGCAAACCATCTCTGAACCAAAATACATCAACAAAGAGGCTCTAAATGGCCGCTAGAGTCCAAAAAAAATCGTGCTACAACAAATAACTAGTAACTACATATCATCAAAATCATTGCCTAAAATAAGCATTAAAATAAGATAGAAAAAGCTTAACATGCCTAATCAATGATTTTGCTTGAGTGAAGGGTACATTTTCATTAGGCTCATGACAGAGGAGTTCAACAATCAATGCACCTAATATCAATGTACATAAGGGCTTGGTGCTCTTGATTAAATGCCAGTTCCATAACCTCATACATGATAGAATCCAACGGAAACGTTGCAATCCTACCAATCTTGAAATCCTAAAAACTGTTAAGTCTGCTATATTTTGAATGGGATCTAAAATTCTACTTTCTCTATATGAAGTCCAATGAGGTTCGAACCACTCTCAAACATTCTAAAACAATTAATGGTAATGTCAAAAATTTACGTAAAAGGATAGAAAAGGAAAGATAAAGGAGAATGTCAACTTATACTTTAAGAATTTAATATTAGCATTAATTACTAGGTTAGGTTTTGTAAAGCGCTAGGGCTAGGTATTTTGCTTTCCCTTTAAGTAATTTTTTGTTTAAAAAAAAAGATTTGGTTGTCCTTAGCCACGTCATACGAAACCGGGTGGTTTGGTGCTTTTAGGCTGGTTCTGTGTGGAACTGGTCGGTTTGGTATAGAGCAGACCTTAATCGGTTTGAAACATCGAGCCAAACCGATACGATGCGGAAACCGGTCGGACTGATTGGTTCTGCTGGTTTCGAGTCGGTTCCGATAACACTGGAGCATACATGCCCAATGGGTAGGCCACGTGTTTCATTAGGAGGTGTTATCCCCTAGATTTTCACCCCTGAAAATCTTGTGGGTTAAGAGCCAACATGCACTATTTTGGCTGGCATTCTGAGATTCTCCCAGAGTTTAGCACTTGTGTTGAGCAAGAGGTTGGTTCCCATCAGAGACAAGTATATGATTGGTACATGGTCGTTTGGTTCAAAGTTAGAGTTAGCTTGGTTTCCCATGCATTTTGTGAGAGATGTCTACATACAACAAGTGTTGCTCCATTTTAGGAGACACGGTTTGAGTGGGTCTCTGGACAGTTTGGAGCAGTTCTGAGTATACAGGGATGGTCCTTGCATGATTCTAGGCCCGACAACACTTTTCTGGGTGACATGCAAGAAATTTCTATTTTTAACAGTTTGAGCTCCAGGCTCCAGAATCTGATTTTGAGCGCATATTATTGATCCTTGAGACACTCTGAGTCTTTTGGACCTCTTTCAGAATGATTTTTCACAGATTTCTATTTTTAGCAGGTTGAACACCAGGGCTTGCATGTCGATTCTGATTGCGGATTCAGATTACTTGCGGAAAATCGAATCCAATGAGTATAATATCATGGACACGCGAGGAATTTCTATTTTTAGTAGTAGACACATGATGGTGGTCTCCTAGTCATTTTGAGCATTTGTGGAGAGTTTGAGTCAGTCCTGACAAGTTTCAAATTTTTTGGACTGGATGGCTATTTTTGGAAATTTCTATTTTTAGCAGTCATCGTCATCTCCAGCAAGTGACAAGTGGCAAGCTCAGATTTCGCCATGTGGCAGAGTATCAGGATGATGTGGCATCTACATGGCATCATGGACCAAGGGCGCATTTTCCAAGGATTATGTATTAAGTGAGAATTAATTAAGATAAAGAGGTGGTGCATGGGTGAGATTTCATTGCCTGGAGAAAGTGTAGCCACTCAAGGATAATTTTTCTCACTCTATTCCTCTCACTTTCCATGCAACCGGTTTCTTAAAATTCTCCCTAAATTGCTTTTAAATGCAAAATTCCTAAATTTTAGGAAATCCCTAAAAAATAGGGCGAATTTCCCTTTAACTCATAACTCCCTCATCCCTTGGGCAAATTTAGCAATCTAACATGCGTTGGAAAGATAAAATTATCCTTCATACACTCACTCATAACTCACCCATGCGCATTACTCATTCACACTTATTCCCTCATGCGCATTAACTCCTATTTTCTTCACAGTCCTCTCCTATATATTGGGTAGTCTTCATTGGTTATTGGTTGATTCTTGGCAGCAGCTAGCATAGTGTTCTTTCTCATTCCTCTCTCTTTCTCTCTTAGCCTAGTGACTCTTCTTTGAGCAAAGTGATCTTTGTACCGGTTTTGGACTTGCCTATTGTGGTGTAGCCAACCCTCTTGCAAGCCTATGAATAAATAAATCTTGTGTTTGTTCTCCAACCTTTTTCTTGTAGGTATTTTGCGAACTTTGCAATCTGATTTGTCATTTTTCTGAACTGTTCATGGTGATTTTATTTGTCTCTTGAGTAGTTTTCTTTTCTATTTCCATTCTATAATCATTGTGCTAACCCTGCAGGAACCCTCCAAGCAAAAAAACCATATTTTCCTCATTGTTTTTGGACCGTTTGACACGTTGTCCAAGACGAACAACTCATTGTTTTTTGGGTTAAATGCAAAAAATCAGTCCTAAAAGACAACAACAAGGTACATAAGATGCCTAGGGACTCCGCCCCTGAGGCTAGCAAACACTAGCCCAAACGGAGAGGGGTCTAGACCGTGACAATTTTGGGCTTTACTCCTTCAATTAGCCAAGTTTTCATCGTTGTAATAACAAGTTATATCATCTCAATTGGAGGGTGGAAATTTGTGCTAACAGGAGGGAATCATGCTTTTCATCCAATAGTTGAAGGATGCATTCCAAGAGCAGGCTATCTTGTTTTGGTTGATTGTCCCTATTGTAAGCTATCATTTCCATAGTGGCCAATATAATTCCACTATTCTATTGTAGCATATGATTTTGCTGTGTGAGATGCCTCTATTTGGAACAAGTTTTTCCAATTCTTTGTCCACTAGTTGACTATGAGTGTTTTTCCTATGCTGGTAGACCTTATCCTTGATCACTCCCAACTATTACATAGTAATAGGTTGGTGTTTGGAGTCAAACCCCTTTGCAAGACGCATGGTGTCAGAAAGCTACCTATGGGTGCATGGAGGGACAAAGGCCTTTCCTTTGCTGGCTTGGCTCTTTAGGGGTCTCTCTCTCTCTGCTTTCTTTTGGGTGGGTTGGCCTACTTCCCCTCCCTTTGTTCCTTGAGGTTGCTAGGCTTAGGCCTACGTGCAATCGAAGGATAGTTCAGGCCACAATTCTACATGATTTAGTCACTCACTAGTTGATGGAGTAGGTAGCAACTTCTTAAGTGGTGGGGAATGGAAGCCATCTTCTCCATGCTGGATTCTATAAAAATCACCCCAACAATGTTGCTCAGGACAAGAACCAGTAATGTCTATGATGTCGCTTGAAACTCTTTTCATGCCTCATTCATCATCACATTGCATGGTGGTACTAGGTTCCCATGACTTAGGTATAAGATCCAGGTTGAAAACCTTCTTTTGTTTCATTGGATAGATTGGTGCGGGCTGGCTGTCCACATCCCATGGTTCATTTTTCTCCTATCTGCCTCATGTGCTTCTAACTCACGAGCCAAGCATCTTTGCCTCCCCATCTAGGTGAGGGATAGCCCCTTGAGATTTTTTGAGGCATTCTCTTTTATGTATTCTATTGTTTAGATCCTCCCGTTTAAGATCTAGGTCTCCTACTCTTTTGGAGAGTTGTTGTTCACTAGGTAGTCGGTTAATCAATTTATTGATTTTTTGACATGCGAAAGTGAATGACCTTGATTTGCATGATGTCTTTGGCTATGGTTTCTAGGTTTGTTGAGAGCTGCCANATTGTTTAGATCCTCCCGTTTAAGATCTAGGTCTCCTACTCTTTTGGAGAGTTGTTGTTCACTAGGTAGTCGGTTAATCAATTTATTGATCTTTTGACATGCGAAAGTGAATGACCTTGATTTGCATGATGTCTTTGGCTATGGTTTCTAGGTTTGTTGAGAGCTGCCAATTGGTGGAGAATTTACCTATGCTGGAGCCATTGATGAATTTGGTGATGGCATTGATGAGAGTTTGTGAGTTCCCTTCAACTATTAAGTCTTTGAAGTCATATTGGATGGCCAACTGAATCCCTCATTCTAGAGCTCGTAGTTTGATTGAGGAGTTGGTGTCATGCCTTTTGTAGGTTGCGTAGATGTGGAGTATGGATCCTTTGTCATTTATGAAGACCCCACCTATTCATGTTGGTCTGGGGTTCCCTTTGGATGCTCGTCAAATTTGAGCTTGATCTTGATTTTCGGGGGAGGCTACCAAACATCTAAAAGGATCTTTTGTGTATGTTCATTGCTGTCGATGAGGATCTCATTGGGATCGGTTTTATAGGTTGTGAGGATTTGTTGTTCTTGAGCATAGCTTTTCTTCTCCTCCTTTGCCCATCTCGTGGTTTGAGTGGACTCTTTGAGATTTTTTTCTATGATGAACCAAAGATCTTTGATGTCTTGTTTTTGATTTTAGAAGATCCAACGATTGTGTTCCTTTCAGATTGTCCAAAGGTGGAAGTCTGGTAGGAGGATCCAAATTTTGTTGATGATCGGGCAAATGAAAGGTTCTTATCGCTAGTCTTCTAGGGTAGCTAGAATATCATGCCTATTCTTGTCTGATTACCTAAATTTTATGGCACTTTTGTCCAAGAGAGACGTTGTGACATGGCATCGATTGATAAGGTGCTCGGCTCTTTCCTCTTCCAATTCACACATAGGGCATGGAGAGGGCCCTTGGTAACCTCTACGTGTTAGCTTGTCCTAGGTTAGTGCCTTCTTGTGTGCGAGTAACTAGAGAAAGGTTGCAATTTTTTACTAGAGTGTTGGGTGCCTTATATTGTTCCATAGTCTATGATGGTTTGTCTCCCTTGCATTGAGACTAGGTAGTATGCTTCTTTGGCTATGTAAGATCCACTTCCTTGATATCCCCATCTTAGGATGTCTTTCCTCTGCAGAGGCAGATTTTCCTAACCTGCAGGATTGTCCAGCGTTTGGTTTTGTTGTCTTTCGATATTTCATCCAGTCATAACTCTCTTGGCCTCCAAGGATGCCAGAGAGGAGTTGGGTGTCTTACTTGAGTAACGGGACCATTGACCTAGTAGTCTTTAATGAGGTGGAAGTTGGCTGCTCTCAAGGCGAGTTGAGCTGGTTGGAGAGTGTGATCTTCATCTAGTCTTTTGTTTCTCTCCAATGAGTCTTCCCAAAACATGGTGGAGGTGCTATCTTTAACATCCTAGAAACTATGCTTGTGCAGAAGGTCTCTATGTTTCCATGTATTATTCCATACGAGAGATCCTCCAATGGGGTTGTTCATTATCATCAGCCTTCAGGTCTTCTTCTTATGGAACATTGTCACTTTAAGCCAGGAGGCAATTTTAATTTGACTCTTTTGTATTTTTTGTTGAGTTCACTTCCTCCATCTACCTAGTTTTGGTGAGGGAGGATAGATAGAGTATTTATAGGAAGAAGCATTGGTTGGTGGAGCATGCATGGGGATGGAGCTCTAAAGAATTTGTTGCTTGCCGGTCAGATTATTGTGACAGCTTCCTGTTCAGATTATTGTTACAGATTTTTAGTTCCTATAATTTTGGAGTTGAATTGGTCTACTTAAAAGTTATTTCACTTTCATAAGAGGACTAGGGTTATCTTGAAGAGAATAAAGAAGTTGTTATATGTGCATAGCGACCTATTTGTAGACAAGGAAGAATCCAAAGTACTTGTAGGGGCCAATATTTATGTTAGGTTGTGGATCTAGATGATGCTACATAGATTGATGAAGAGAAGCCTATGCATGGACAGTTGAGCTAGGTTGGTGTACCACTACGTGCATGATAATGGTGAAGTTGATGAGCCCTAAGCATTTTGGAAATGGCTCAATGAGGAGGATCAYGCACATGCCATTTGATGTATGTTGCATCTTTTTATTATGCATGCTTTTTTCTATATTTTGATTTTATATAAGTTTTATAAATTCTTTTTGAGTTGAACTTGACATAAATGTATGAACCATTAAAATTTTCAAAAAATATCCTGTTTCACTGTATTTTTGGGTTCACTTCTAATTAGAAAATTGTTGACTCACCCATTATACTTCGTGCCTTATAATCTAATTGAGTGCTCATTGTTTGCATCTTGATCTTATTGTTAAAGATCTTTAGAAGTTAAGTTCTATACTATTTTAGATCTTTAAAAATATTGCTTATTTTGTTAATATTTTGTGTTGGCATCCTCATCCCCTGGTTCTGCTTCTTATCTTGAACTCTGGGCAATATAGAAAGATAGACGTGAATATTTACGTATAAGTTGCAGGGTTACTTGAGCTACCCAATTTTTATTTGCGGTACATTTTTTCTGGGATAACATTAAGTGAATGTGATGTTTTTAAAATAGGCTTTGAGGTAGGGGCTCTAAGGAACTTTGCACACATGGGGGTTAGACATTCATGCAGGTATACAATCAATTATTTTATAGAATAGTGTATAGATGTACACCCATCGCCATACCTCTCCCAATCCCATAGATGATAGGAGATTACAAGAATTGAAGAGTGTACAATTTGCACTGCTGTTTTTCAGCATCAACATTTTAGTACGCTACAATATACTCCACATCAGACTTTAGGGATATATTCTTTCTATTATTATTTAATAGTGATTTGCGTCATCCTCAAAGATACACTTTATGCTTTAACCGAATAGATTCCTGGTTCATATTAGTGTTTTTATTTCTGGTTTGTGTTTCATGAACTTGTGACATTTAACTTTTGCATTCTTCTAGGTTAGAGTATCTCCTTACCATAATATTGTTGGAAGCGATACACCTTTTACTTCATCAAATGTTATTGAGCAAAGCACAACTCAACTGCTGCATTTGGATTCGACCAATTCACCTGTTAGAAATGTTAACAGGTATGTGTCCTATGCTCAGTTTTATTAACAAGTTCAATTCTTGGTGATTTTGTAATCATCTTTGAAGTTTGCTTTCTTTATGGTCAATGCAATAAAAGTATTTCTGATTTCTAATAAATCACATTCTCAAGTATTAGATTAGTAATGCTGGGTTTGAGTTAAGTTCTGAGTTGAATTTTGTAGGGATTTGAATGATTTGAACTTACATGAAAATGCAAAGAGTATCACACAACTGGAAAACCAAGCTAATTGCCAGACTTCATTTGCTGAGTGCACAACAGACAAATCTGTAAGTAGAACAATTTATTGTAAGGTTACTATGTGATTCACAATCTTATATTTTAGTATCTATTTTATGATATGAATTGTCAGTGGCAACTTGACTGGTGAAGCATAATACATTATCTTCTCTCTCTTCTATCTCTCTCATTCACATGCAACAGCACCAATGTACCGATAAATTATGCATGATAGAAAGAGGTAAAATTATATCATGAGACGTTAGGTATTCTAGTCATAGGTATATGACCTATGCGATCTATAGTGTCTGCAGCTATTACATGATTATAAATTCCTAGTACTGCCCATAATAAACACATAAGCACGAAGAATACTAGTGCCCAGATGGGTACAATGACAATTTTCCATCTTGTTCCATAGTAACTCGATGTGTAACTGGCGTCATTCTCTTTTAATTGACATGATCTAAATGAATAATGCTTAGTTTGTTTATGTCATACGAATATACTTTCTTTGTTTATATGTGCATGCATGTATTCTGTGGGACCCTTGTTAGGTTATTATTATTTAGTGCCATAGAAGTCAATCATACAAGTTACGTAGTCAATAACATCTGTGGGATTAGTTTGGGTTCAGTTGCATAGACTTGTGACTTGCTGAGTTTGTACTTTTGAGTCCCATAGACCTACTTATTGTGGTCATTTGTTGGACATTAATAAAATTGTCTTATTTTATCTATCTTCTGGTTCAGACATATTGTAATAAGCTTTTTTATGTGCAGAAGGAACCCGAAGTTCGCCCATCAGATATATCAAGTGCGTAAGAAATTTCTCCCTGTGCTTCCAATGGATGTGTGCTTCTTATGGCCTGAATGTTTTGCATCAACATTTTTGGCAGGGTTGTAGGCCAATACTAAATAGGCTGTCTTTGATCCTTGGAAGTTTAAATCCTAGTTTTTTTTAAGCAAACCTGTTGACTAGTATTTATGTCTTGCATTAAAACAAATCATCAGTATTTACTTTTTCTGAATATTCGATTATATAAATGCAACTAGTGGTGGGAAACTGCCTCCACTAGATAGATCAGGATTACTGTGAAGGCAGAGTGGTCAGGTGTTGGCAATGATGGAAATAATACAATGCTTCTATAAAAAGGCTCGTTTGGCCATCTCATTTGTTTTTCTGCTTTCTGCAGGTGCTGGTTGTACATCACCTTTACCTGCCACTCCTGTGGGTGCTTTAAGTGCAATGTCATGTGAGCCAGCTGATGTTGTCGAGTCATCAAGGGTTGCCTCCTCCAGCAAAGGTCCATTGACTGCTCAACCTGTTTCCTTGCAAGAACAATTAACATTGACAAGTAGGACAGGAAAGTCGGGCTCCCTAGCTTCTGAGTTGCCAACCTCCTCTTCTGCATCATCTTCTGCATTGGTGTCCTCATCGGATTCATCTAGAGTATCTTCTTTGAGGAAGTCAGCACTTAATCCCAATGCAAAGGTAAGAGAACAGGTTGTGATTATGTTTGTTATCTATGTAAGATGCTTTTGTTATCTAGCTTTCTAGAACATTGGTAAAGAAAACCTGAGTCATGGATTCCTGTCATTTGTGTTGTGAAATTATTTGCCCTATTTTTCAGGAATTCAAGCTCAATCCAAATGCAAAGAGCTATACACCATGCTTCTCTACACCTAGACCAGCATCTCCAGTGGTTCAGGGTCCTGTTTATGTGGCAGGCAGTATTCCTCCTATGACACCGATACAAAGCTTACCAGCAGGGCTTGGAGTAAGCTCTTTGGCGCAGCAAGCTTCTCAACCTGCTAAGTTTGCTCAGTACAATAATGCAGTGACTGCAGCTGGAATGAGTGCTACTTCGTATATCCAACCTTTAGCCACCTTTGTGCCACGTGTGTCAGGAACTGCTGTACCGGCGGCTTTGACTGCACAAGCAGCAGTCAAAATCCCACCTCCAGGACAGCAGGCAAGTTTTTTGTACCTTTAGATAGAGAATGCAAGTTCTATCTGTTGAGATATATTTTATCAATATGCTCTATGAGAGAAGGATACCATATTTTATCCAGATTACATTTTTATTGTCTTGAAGAACTGAATGGTTACTTTTACATAGTATACTAGTATGCTACATAACATGCATTAAGATTCCGATGTCTGAATAACTCTCTGAACTGTACCAAACAAAAAAATAAAAAACATGCATTTGCTTTTGAGGATTATTCAATCCCATATTATCTGTCTGGGAAATTTGAAATTACAGTAGGACCAAAAGTCTGCAAATTCATTACCTAGAAAACTACAAAATGTTCGAAAAAATGGCATAGTAAAATGTTAAAGAAAATATACAAGGTGACCATACATAATCCCTTTCTGATACTGTTAACTGAGGATATTATGACATGCGTGCAAGACAAAGATTGCTACTCAGTCACATATGGTTTTGGCAGATATCATAAGGTAAAGATTGCTGCAGAAGACCAAACAAAGACCTTTATGACCAAATGGGGATCCAATTACTGAAACGATCATTATATCTTGTAAATGGCCATGAAACATTTCTAGGTTCTTTTTGTCCTTTTCTCGTTTCAGGAACACATTTCCCTTAGGAAACACCTCTTCTAGTAATGTAGATTCACTTCAAATATCCATGTATAATCTACTGTGAAAGGGCATTGATGTCATTTTTGGAGCAAAATGGTTAAATACATTGAAAAATTCTACCATGAGCTTATGCTGGCATTTTCTCAAATTCTCTTTGAGTGGTTGACATTACCACCTCACAGGTTTTGCTCCTTTGTTGTGATTGCCAATTTCTTTCTGAGAGCTGAAAGAATCCTGTAAGAAAGAGATATTGTAGCCATGATCAAAGATGTACATGAGAAAGGATAGGAGGTGAAGCTTGCAAAGGTTGTGCCATGTAGATATCCACATTATTATGACAATCAACAACAACCAAAAACAACTTGTAAGATAAAGAGAACAACCAAGGAACAAGTATGTGCTAGTATACTATCATACTAAAATACCTCTAATGATCATTTGTGGGTGGACTATTACTGAAGAAAGGCGACATTGAACATAGTTCTATGAAGATAATATTTCTTGGTCTCCTCTCATGCTACAAGGATGCAATCTTTTAAAGGGGAAGGGTATATTGTGTTGCAACCTTATTAAATTTGATTTCATATTTGTTATATAACTACTATTAACAATGAATAATAACCATATAATAATATATTATTTATTGATGGCTAAGTATAATAGTCACGACTCTTATAGAAAGGCATTATGTTGTATCTATATACCTCACAATTTTTTTGTATTCATTCATTTATAATCCATTCAACAAGTTTAAATATTTATGTATTTTTGTTTAGTATGGATATATTTAGGATATGGTAATGTATCGGTTTCCAACTATGACCCTATGCTCATCCACCACCTTTGGAATGCCTTTGGAAAGCCCTTTGGTCTATGGTTGACATTACGCTTGATAGGTCCACAACATTTCCCTTTCAGACCAATGGTCTAATAAATACCCTTGTTCACCTACTTCATAAGTATAACCATGCCCATTCTTGCAAATGGGATGACACCTCACCTTTCATTTAATTTCCCTTGACAACGTTGTCCATAGTTCTATAGATTATAGCGCATTTCAAAATTGGCTCGGTTTTCACTCTTTAGCCACTGTTGATATTGCTTTCCAAGTACCTTTGTCATCTACAATGCTCAACAAGCATGTGTAATGTATGGTTTATCCAATGGATTCAAAAGATCAATCATCAGGCTCAAGATAATGTTTTATAACAATAATAGAAGTATTAGTAGTGTCACAATCTCACCACATCCTGCACCAATTTACTATTAGTGGCAACCTTTGGCTCTATTTGTAGAGGGAAATGTTTGAATTTCCTCATTGGCAGATTAAATCACTCAGATTTGGATTGTATGCAATCATGGAAGCAACAAATGATAGTGCATTTCTCCTGGACATTCCATTGTAGCTTTGATTGCATCTACTGTTTAGTGCTAAACTTCTCAATCCATATACCACCTTTGGTTGAGCCTCTCACGAAGTGATATACAACAAACTTTGATCATAATCACCTAGAACTAGTAGATTACATCATTGGCAGACATGTTAACCATGCATTCTAGAATAGAATAGAATAGATTTTATTAAACATACATGAGATCATGTGGGCCTATGGAAAGGATTGTTACATCTTTTTGGTGCCCACCTTAACAAAATTAAATGGGACTGAGATTACTTGAAAGTATAAAGTACATAGTCAAGATACACATTGGATGATTGGACACCTCTAGTCCCATATCCATAACTACTCATGTTGGCGGTCCCTTTGAGAAGTGTCGATTTCAAGACCTTGATCCTATAGGTCATCATCCTTGTTGCTCTTTTTGGCATCTCTTCCATCTGGTTGTCTTGGAATATTGCTTCCCATGCAACCCTTTTGACATGGCTGTAATATTCACATTGGAGAAGGGAGTGCTTCCAAAGTTTTATCCCTTCTAATATGGTTGTAAGATTCACATTGGAGAAGGGAGTGCTTCCAAAGTTTTATCCCTTCTAATATGGTTAAGATTCACATTGGAGAAGGAAGTGCTTCTCTGTTTCTGCCTCATTTGCATTGGAAACTAGACAAGTCCTATGATCCCATTCTTCCTTCAATTTTTTTCCATTTCCTCATTTGGCACCATTGTTGATGATTACAGCTACGTGAGACATCCTCCAAGACACAGAATGATTGAGTCGACCTGAGAGAGAGCCCATGAGTTGGGTGTGTGGTTCCTATTTGAGACATAACTGGAACGTAGTGATGGCCTCCTCCTTACAAAGAGTTGAGAATAACTCCAGATGTTTCTCCCGTGTAACGCAATGAGAAAGGAGATCTGCTGAGTTGGACGTGCCTGTGCCTGAGCACAAGGTGAACGCGTGAATTCCCATGAGCTGGGTGCATCGTTATGAGAGAGATGAAGACGATGTATTAGCCTCCTCTGAGCAGAGAGTTGAGATGATGAATTCCATATGATTCTCTTGTGTAACGTAGTGAGAAAGAAGATCTGTTGAGTTGTACGTGCCTGTGGTTGAGCACAAGGTGAACATGTGAATTCTCATGAGTTGGGTGCATTGTTATGAGACATAGATGAAGACGATGTATTAGCCTCCTTTGGGCAGAGAGTTGAGATGATGAACTCCAGATGACTCTCCTGTGTAATGCAGTGGGAAAGAAGATTTGTTGAGTGGACGTGCCTGTGGATGAGCACAAGTGAATGTGATCCTAGTGGTGGAGCACTAGTGAGTGTGGATCTCCTGTGAGATGCAGTGAGATAGAGATATGGACATCACTATGGATGTGCCCCTAGTGGCTGAACACTAGTGGGTGTATGAGATCCCTTGCTATACTGTTCAAGAGTCAGACCTGCATGTAACCCTAATTGTAATGTAAAGGGTACAGGTCGGCCCCACCTTAATGTAATTGATAATTAATGTAAAAGATAATTAATCTGGTTATTATTAATTATATTGTGAGTTAGAGAGGTCGGCCATGTTGTGCCAATAGACACTTCTGTTGACAGGACAAGTCTAATATAAGTAAAGGTAAATTCCCCATTGAGGAATCATATCTTTTGTGTGAGTTTGGAAATTTCAGCAAGTACATCTTCTTGGGAAAAGTGTGCACCTCTCTCGGGTGCTAGTCTTCTAGGGTTTGCAAGCACCCTTTTGTGTGCTAGGTTTTCTTGGTGGTGGAGGTCTTTCTCTTGAAGAATATAGCAAAGCATTGGCTGGGTTTTCTTCCCTTGTTGAAAAGGGTTTCCTAGGATATTTCTTGCGTACTTGTGCATGGTGTTTCTTCTTGTGATCTTGGTTGCTGCAACAAAATTGTTTATGGTTTAAGTAAAATGCTAAAATGGAATGAACTTCATGCTTAAACCTTGACTATTGAAAAATCAACAACCATAACCTATGGGAGCTTGTCCTTAGTTGGCTTATAGTGTGTTTCCCCCTCCGTGGAATGTTAATTATGGAGTATTCCTATTTGTTTATTTCACTTGTGTTGAAATGATCTATGTAGTGTTGTTTTTTTTTCTCTGCTTTTGTTTTCTATTTTTGTCAATTGGGGAATTTTTTTATATGCCCCAACTCTCCAATCATTTTCTGTGATGTAGTTCCCAAGTATTTTTCTTCTCTGGAAGATCTCTTTGTTGATTTGATTGGGTTTCCTTTCAGTCTCCATTGCAGGACCTTTTTCCGATATAGAATCAACCTCCTTATGGTTCTAGCTCAATTGAGTATAAACACGTTTCAACTAACATGATTTCATATGGTGTGGAAGCCTTGCCCTAAGAATGAGGGCACTATGTGTTTTTGTACCTTCTCCATTTGATTGCATCTGCTTTTCAATGCGCTCTGCCACCATGTCTCGCAATCGTAAAACAAAAGGGGCATGGTGAGTATTTGGAATTTGGAGCCAATTATTCTCTATTCCATTAACTTCATTGTCTTCCTTCTGCTCACCTTGAAGCCTCTTTATTGAGCATTGCTCCTAGTTAAGCTTCATGTTTAACTTTATGCCCAACTACTTGTAGCCATGTATGATTTCATGTGGATCTTTTCCGAACTTAATTGAGGCTGCATTGTTTTCCTTCTTAGTGAGAATATGGTCACTTTGGTTTTATCAGTATTGACCATCATTTCCACCTTCTCGTAGAATGTCTCCGACATTACAAGGTGCTCTTGCAAACTTCTTGGTGTCTTGCCACTAGGATGACATCATTTGCATAGAGCAGGATTTTGATTATAATGCCTGCTATTTACACCCCCTCTATGCTTTTCATTGATTCATTTTTCTAATTTGTAGATCTAAAGGTTGAATAATGTCGGGGACAACAAGCAACTTTGTTTCACCCTAATATCACATTAAAACTCTCTTAACATGCCGCCCTTGGTTTTGGTTCTTGCTTTGACTTGTTCATATAGCTTGTGCGTTGTTTGCCTCCTTTTGGTTAGGACTTCCATTTCCACAGCCTTTCCCAAAGCTTCTCCTTAGAGATTGTGTCAAATGCTTCCTGAAGTTTACAAAGCAACATCATAGCTCTTCGTCTTTGTTGTCCCAAGTCTTCTCAATCATGTGCCTTAGAGTGAGGCAGTGGTCGATGGTGGAGTGCTTCAGTCTAAATTTTGCTTGGCCTTATGATTCTTTTCTTCTTTTACTCTGCCCATTTGCCAATTTTTTTCTCTAATATCCCACTTATCAGTTTGGCAAAAATTGGGTTCATCATTATTGTTCTATAGAAACCTGGATTGTTCTTCCCCCCTTGGAAGATGAGAAGGATGAGGCTGGTTGTCCATCTGTTGGGAAACCCTTCTGCAATCATTTGATTCATTCCTCTTGCTATGTGGTTGCTAAGATATTTCTGCCCCCACTTCCATTGTTCTGCTTGGAGAGTCTTGATGTTTCTTGCCTTCTCAGAAGCCAAGTATTTGATCCCTCCATTCATGCCTTCCTTTGAGAATGTCCCCTCATTGACCATGACTTCTTGGGGGTTTCCTCTTGCTTTTGTATTTTAATAGAGTTGTTTGGCATGTGACAACCATTGTTCTGTTGAAATTACTAAGACAACTGAGAGGGGGGGGTGAATCA
>SNQJ01S0005356.1:25989-47889 GCA_010110895.2 Picea sitchensis | reverse complement strand
AGGATGAAAGACATCATGAGTTCGTGCCCGGTCTTAGCTTTTCCAGACTTTACCCAACCCTTCGTGTTGGAATGTGATGCATCAGGAGTAGGTATTGGAGCCGTGCTTATGCAGAAGAATCATCCCATAGCTTTCGAGAGTCGGAAGCTTAGAGATTACGAGAGGCTCTACTCCATTTATGACAAAGAGATGCTGGCCATCATGCATGCACTGGCCAAATTCCGGCACTATCTAGTGGGCAACAGGTTCAAGGTCAAGACGGATCACAACAACCTCCGATTCTTCTTGGAACAGAAGGAACTAAATGACAGACAAAAGAAGTGGGTGAGTAAGATCCAGGCCTACGATTTTGAGATCGAGTACGTGAAGGGGAAGAACAATGTGGTAGCCGACGCCCTTTCTAGGATGCCCCCTACTCTATCCTTGATGGATATATCGGAAGACTGGAAGAGTCTTCTATTGGTAGAGTATTCCAAGAACAAGTTTGCTTGTGAGGTCTTGGATGGGCAGGTTACAGATGACAGGTACAGAGTGGTGGATGATGTCATCTACTACAAAGACCGAATTTATTTGGTTCCAGGTTCGCACATCAGGCAGAAGATCATGCATGCAACGCATGAATCACCTTTAGCAGGACACCAGGGGTTCCTTAAAACTTACAGGCAGGTCCGGGAGAGGTTCACTTGGAAGAACCTCAAGGGAGACATACTGAAGCACGTTCAGGAGTGCGGAGTTTGTCAGCGGAATAAGGTGGAGCACACCCATCCAGTCGGATTATTACAGCCGTTGCCCATTCTAGATCGGAAATGGGAAAGTATCTCCATGGATTTCATCACTGGGTTACCCAGGGTGCAGGGGAAGGATTGCATTTATGTCGTGGTGGATAGACTCACCAAGTTTGCCCACTTCTTCGCTATTCCTTCGGACTATTCAGCAGCACAGGTGGCCGAGCTATTCTTCAGGGAGATTTTTCGTTTGCATGGGTTGCCCAAGACCATCGTCAGTGATAGAGACAACAGGTTCATGGGAGGATTTTGGCAGGAGATTTTCAGGCTGGTCGGTACCGAGTTAACGCCGAGCACCAGTTACCACCCGCAGACCGATGGACAGACAGAGGTTGTGAACAAATGGGTGGAAGGTTATTTGCGGAACTACATCTCGGGGCAGCAGAGAGCCTGGGTGAAGTGGTTACATCTGGGGGAGTACTGTTACAATATCACCCATCACATGTCCATTGGCATGACCCCTTTTTGGGCACTCTACAGTTACGAGGCCATGACTTTTGCAGACGTTGTATTCGGTGACAGTAGGGCACCAAAGGCCAGAGATTGGATACATGACAGTCAGGATATTTTGAGAGCATTGAAGGAAAACATGAGGGTGGCCCAGGATCAGCAGAAGATGTATGCGGACAGGCACAGGACCGAGCGCTCGTTCGAGGTGGGAGATTTAGTATTCCTACGACTACAGCCATACCGACAATCTTCATTGAAACAGAAAGGGCGGAGAAACTCAAACCTCGCTACTATGGACCCTACAGGATAACTCGGAAGGTGGGATAGGTTGCGTACGAGCTAGAGCTACCTGAGGGGAGCAAGATTCACAACGTGTTTCACGTATCTCGCCTTAAGCGGGTAATAGGACAACAGGTGGTTGCCTCACAGGAGTTACCCCCTTTGGATGACGAGGGGCGGTTGGCCACAAGCCCCGAGAAGATCTTACAGGTACGGGAGAGGAAGCTCCGTAACAGGGTGGTCAGGGAGTTTCTAGTGAAATGGAAGGATCTACCGGTGGAGGATGCCACTTGGGAAAACGAGCAGGTATTACAGCTTCCAGGTTTGAAGTTGCTTGAGGACAAGCAATGCTACTTTGGGAAAAACGAGTGTGTTACAGCTCATAGTTTAAAACTGCCCAACTCTAACCAACCGGCCGGTTTGACCGCTTGATGGTTGGACTGGTTCGAATCGGCCAATAAATCCCAACCGTCGTCGTTGATTCCATAAACCGGTCGGTTTTGTCATAAACCTACCGGTTTGGTCCCAAAACCTAAAACCATCTAAAACCCAAAAATCTAAGTAACAAGTTGGAGTTGTGAGGTGTTTTGGTGTGCAACCGAGGGTAGTAATTAATGGTAAAAATGACATTCTCCTTTAACTTTCATAAAAGGAGGTAAAAGTGACATTCTCCTTTAAATAAAGGAGAATGTCACTTTTACTTAAATTTTTAAACATTACCATTAATTGTTTCTGTGGATGTTTGAGAGTGGTTCCAACCCTCATTGGACTCTCATATGGAGAAAGTAGAATTTTGTGTCCCATTCAAAATTCAGCAGAAATAGTTTTCAGGATTTCAAGAACGACAAGATTGCAATGCTTCCACATGATTCTGATTTCATGAGGTATGGAACCTATTACTTGAATCAAGAGAACCAAGTTTCCTTATGTACCCCATGTTAGTGGTAGTATTTCGATTGTTGAACTCTTTGTCACTTAATTCCAAAGAAAATGTACCTTTCCACCTAAGTATAAACTCTTCTATTGAACTCTTCTCTTTGTAGCCTGTCGTCATGTCCCAAGTGATCTCAGTAGTTGCTGTGCACATACACTACTAACCTCCGTCTTATATACAAGCGAGAGAAGAGTGGTTGAAGGAAAGACAAAGATGTGAGATGTGTTTTTGGATGATAAGGGTTTGAACATCAGTGTTGAGTTGGCATTAGACAACTTTTATCTTAATGAACTAGTGCTAGATCCCACATCTTTTGATGATGGCATCCCTTCTTGAGGGGTCATCCTCCGTAGTCCACATCAACAAATGCACGAATCTGTACTGGATATAGGGAGGAGGATGGAGGAGAGAGCGCTGGTAAGTGATGCCAACTGACGATTATGACATGGAGGACTATTGACAATCACAACTCATGAGCTTTGAGATTCTTCCATCTAGGGTTCTAGTATCTACCCTATGGATATTTTGTATTTTTCATTGGTATTCCTACCTATAGTTGATGTGGACTCTAACTTAGTATGTTATTTGATGTTGTAGAGGCCATATAGACCCTCATTGATTATGTATTTATGTTTCAATTTAGATATGTATTGCACTTGGTAACATTTTGATATATCTTTACCAGCATACTTGATATGTTGTCTCTAATTGTTCTCAATTGTTTGGAAACATGATTTAAAATCTTTAAAATATTTTTTTCGTTAAAATTTAAATATTTTATGTATTTTTTAAAACCCCGGTTCATTGAAACCCGGGGTTTGACCGGTTTATTACCGGTTCTAGTTCCGGTTCAAGTTGGACCCTCGACCGTTTCCTACAGACCGGGTTTCGGTTTTTAAAACCTTGGTTACAACTTCTGTGTTTGAAGGTTGCTTGAGGACAAGCAAAATTGGGTAGGGAGGACTGTAATGTACCCAATTTCCCTTAGACAATAATATCAGTAGGGAGCCACCCAATTTCCTGTAAACCATTAGATGGGTGAGTTAGAGAAATGATATTGGTAAAGTCACTTTCCAATTATAAAGTGAAACTTAGGAAAAGTGAGTTTATTAATATTAAACCCCTCTTTTGAGGGTATTTCCACTATTAATTAAAATGAATATTTTAATGGAGAAAAAGAAAAGTGAAGGACAAAAAGGACGGTGGAGGATTAGAGAGGGATTATTGACTATTCATTTTGAGAAAAAATTGTTTTGGCCGAGATTCTATAGCTTGAGATGAGGGTTTCGAAACCTTGGTGAGAAAATTCGGTTTCCAGGTTGAAACAATACCTTCCTAGCTGAAGATCGAAGAAGCCACTCAGGCTTTTCATTTGCAGACATTAGCACAGGATTCAGAGATCTTGTGGGAGGAATTTCTTGTCGTTTGGGAGAGAGGTCGAGGGACTCTTTGAGGCGAGTTGCTTGTTGGGACGAGTTCACTCATTGCTGGGCATAATTTGTTGCTGCCGGTTTATCATCAAGACCGAGTCCTCCATCCTCCAAATCGTGGCATTGTGGCTGGGCGTGATTTGCAGTGATTGCTGGTCAGTATTGGTAGAGCTGCGTTTTCAGTTGGCTGGGCCATTTCCTCTTTCCTGGAGGCCCTCCTCTTCTTGTGATTGCGTGGGAGGTTAGTGTGAGGTTGTTGCTGGTCGACCTCCCACTTGCTGGCTATACATTGCATCGTAGGGTGGTTTATTGCTGAGTTGGGGCTGTCATCCCACTCAAATTGAACAGCAGATCCGTATTCACATGAGTCGCCTCCTTTAGCAATTCGTCGGAGCAGTTTTGGGTATTCTTTCATGGTTGTATATGGCTGGAGTTGCCAAGTTTCCTACAACAAGCATTCCCTTCATTGTTGAGAGGTATTTCTACTTCCATTTAGACTGTATTTGATTCAGCAACAATATTAAATAAAAGACAGTCAGAGTTCAGTGAAATTTTCCTCTAAATGTGAATGTTTTCATTAATATTTTTATGGGTTTGTTTAAAATCAAAATAACACATTTGGCACTTCATTGGGGAGGCATAAGGGGTTAGAAAACCAACATATCAGCCAACAAAACAAAGAGACAGCCTGCTGTCCAATCAATTTTCACCTACAGCCATAAATACAGAAGCATGCAAAGTGTTTGACGGAAGTCCAACACCAAAACTAGAAGAGTTTTTCCAACTATCGCTACCTAGAATATTTCAGGGGTCCCAATGTGCAAAATTGGTACGCGTTTGAGTGATACTGGCTTATTTACTTATCGATTGCTGGTTTTGATATGTACACACGCCACGCTCATTGATGGCTTTTGGTTGTCTTTGGACATAATACAGTTTCTTTCTTTTTCTGTCTAATGTTCCAAGGCCTTTCCCTTGTAACGAACATAAAATATATAAATATAAATAAATATAAATAACTAATAATTAATTATGAAGAGACATGACATATGAAAGGTCATGTCTCTTATGAAAGGGCACCTCTGCGTGAGTATATATGCAGCACTCAGTTCTTGGTAACATTCATCGTGGAAGTGCAACATTCTACAAAAGATTGATTTAGGATGGTCCAACCATTTCACAATTCGACAGTTCTGCTCAACTCTTCGTCACTCATATCCTCTTGTACCGTCAATCCTGACAACACCAAAAACAGAGAATCGTGCGAAGACATTGCAAGCTAGAACAAGGACGTAAGCCTCCCCATAAATGTGCTTTGAGGACAAATCATTTCTAAAGGGGAAGGCTATGTAACAAACATAAAATATATAAATATAAATAAATATAAATAACTAATAACTAATAATAAATTATGAAGAGACATGACATATGAAAGGTCATGTCTCTTATGAAAAGGCACCCCTACGTGAGTATATATGCAGCCTTCAGTTCTCAATTGTAATCAATCTCATATATCATATTCTTATACATTATTATTTAATATATTTACTATCCTTAATGGATTATTGCGTACTGTCCTATTTATATTGGATATTTACATAGTGAACCGGCTTGGTTCACCACATCCCTGAAGATATATCATGTTTTGTTAGCACTCACCAAGTTACTAAAACAAATCTACTAGCTCAATCTTTTCCTATTTCATGCTCTAACCCTGGTTACAAACTTAGAAACTTAATAGAAACAAATTAAGTAGAAGTAGGTAAAAATGCCTGCTTTGTAGGATGCTAAAGGTTGATTTTTTCATTTTCTGTTAGCAGGTCATCGGGCATTCTTTTAGTACACAGCAGCCCATTAGATACACTTCACAGGCTGCTCCATTACACCAGGCACCAGCTTATCTCCACTCAAATGCTCAAATGGTAAACATAAATCAGAACAAGGACCTTTTTTCCTCCTTTGAAACAGTGCATTTTACTCACATGGAAAGTATGCAAGAAAAGTCCTTTTTACATATTGATGGTTAAAGTACAGTAAGATATAGGTAATAACTGCTCCAGTAGGAATCTGGCTGAAATATATATCACTTTAATCCTTCTAATCCATTTGTGGTCCATGTGGCAGTATTCACAGCAGATGTTATTTGGGCAACCTGGACAAGTAGTATATATCCAGCCTTATCCCAATGTAAGACAAAAGTGTGTATAGCTTAGATATAAAATTTTAAAATATTATAGAATTCATATTCCTGTATTTTAGCATCTTTATGAATTGTCATTACTTTCTCATAATAAGACCACTTAAGCTTGAAAAACAACATTTTTTCTGTTGCCTATTAAAGTTGTTATTTCTATAAACATGTCTGTTTATCAGAATCTAGATTTGTTTTTTGTACCCCTTATTGAAATCTTTGTTTCTTAAAGTTTTATATTTTCGTCAGTAATACCCTCTTCAAAACAATTTAAACCCACGAATTTGTGGTTTGATATTCATGGTTTGCTAACAGCTTGGTTGTTTCATGTGCCTTTGTACTCACCTTCTGCCATATATAATAAACAATTACACAAGCAAAATAGACACAGAGTGACATGACTAGAGAAAAACTTTGGAAAAAAAATATGCGTTGTTTCATTTTTTGGTTTGCCAAGATTATATTAACAGTGGAACAAATGCTTTAACAGAAAAGGAAAATGACTGCCCAGTAGCTGAACCTCTTTATAAAGTCCAGAGGCTGTATCTATACACCTGAGAAACTTGGCAATTAGTGGTAAACTAGCTCTACACATTTCTCGCATGTCATGTATCAGATATTATGGAGATAGTTATATGACTTATGAAAATTGCAACTTATGAGTTAGTGACATAGTGAAAGACACAAACACTGGCCCTTCAAGTCTGCATGTTAAGAAAGAACACAATTAGAGTTTGCTGCATGACAGTGGGATTCCTGGAAACTGAGGATGTGCCATCCAATTGGGGAACGCTGATCTTTGTATCCAGCTTTAAAATAGGTTGATTAATAGGAACGCTTGTAGGAATTTGAGTCCGTTGCAACTGCACCTGTTCTTTCATCATCTTCTGAAACATGGTCATCACGTTGTGCATAAGTTTCGCCTGGAATTACTGTTTTTTATGACATGGATTGCACATTTATTGCATAAGAAGCTGAATATGATTTTGTGTTCCTTGGGAAAATTCTGGGGATTCTTTGTTTTATGAAGCTATATATCCAAAGGGAAAAAACTTCTTTCTTAAGCTATCTATCCAAAGGAAAAAAAACTTCTTTCTTTTCTCTTTCTCTCTTATAAATCTTAGAAAAATTCATAATAGCAGACTGGCAGTACTGTGCTGTAGCTGACCATACTATATTAGTATATAATATTGTAGCAGCTCGTACATCACAACACTGTAGCATGGTAATGCTTTTAAATACCTAAAAGATCCATTCCATTCTATTCTTATGCTGGCATCCATATCTTCATTAACCCATTGCGGTTGAGACAGATGCCTCCTAGTATTCATTAGGCGTTGTTCTTAATCAAGGATATATAATAGCATATTATTCGAGAATGTTCTTTAATGCTAATTTGAGTTGTATCACATATGACAAAGGAGTTCTACACCTTTGTTCAAGAAATTTAGTACCACCCATACTTCCTTCTTGGAAAAGAAACCGAGCTTCATACATATCAAGAAATAATTCGATTGGTCAAATCTTGGTCAAGCCATGACATTCCAAATATTGAAGTATAGAGGGGTGTTACTTCTGACCAATTTTTGTCAGCATGGTATAATTATGTTATAAGTTTTTTTTCAAAGGAAAACCTTGTGGAAAACCCTTCGAGTCTAAGTTGCATGAAACGCCCCTACCCCCTGTTACCTGCCTCGGTATGGTACGAAACGCTGAAACGGGTACGATACCGTTGGTAAACTCCGCCGGTCGTACTGTACGACGTTTCTCGAAAGGGAAACACCGTACGATATGACCGATGGCGTTTCTCGACCGTACCATGCTCGTACGATCGAGTTTCGATGGATTTTAAAGATAAATTAGGCAAAAAAAGGGGGCCATGGGGCCCCCAAACTGCTTGTTAGTTTTAGTTGAAGTTTTTTTTACCTTCTCCAAAGAGAATAAAGATGATTTTCTGTCTTTTTGTTTTAGTTAGAAAAATAAACTTCTAGATGCAAACCAAAACCCTAAATCTCCTTCCTTTGCTATAAGAAACCACTTGCTTCACTCATTCCTCACACTTTCATTAGCAAGAGGAGCTTCCTACAACATCAAGAAGGAGATTGTGTGTGTGGTTTTAGTGAGCAGATTTCTTTTCTATTTGGTGGTAGATTTATTTTTATGTTTTCTTAGCAAGTTAGCAGATTTTTTTTCTCTTGGTTTGCAATATACAAATTTCTGTTTTGTTTGGTGAACAGATTTTCTTCTTGTTGCTTGCTTACTTCATCAGCTCTAGGGGTAGATGAAACTGCACTTTAAGAAGCCATGAATGCTGCTCCTAGAGCTTCTTAAGCGAGCAGACATCAATAATACTATCATCTTTGGAGGCATGTTTCCAAGGTCAAGGCTATGGGTGCGGGTGGAGGTTCATGGGAATGGAAGTGCAGTTTATGCAAGAAGGATAAGACCTTCAGGGCTCTTACACAAAGAGTCAAGGCTCACATTTTGCATGAGGGAAGGGTATTGAAGGTTGTCCACATACTCTTGATCTGCGGGTGAGGGATAGATTCCATAAAGAGCATGATGATGCTAAAAAATTAAGGAATAATTGAGCAAAGATTGCTATGCATGGCGGTAGCAAGCATCCTCCTTCCTTAGTTGTTAGCAATGAGCCAAGGATTGTTCACAAGCAAGGAAGAGGGAAAAGCTAGAGGTAGAAAACGAGATATTCAAAGGCCTTGGAGGACGAGGTGCAACTACAAACAACAAATTCTTGAAGATGTTCAACAACCAAAGAGAGAGAAGCGAGTCAAGAGTGTCAAAGGGCCATGTTGCATGTGGCATCCCATTTAATGTGGTTTGGTCCCCTATTGGAAGGATATGGTGAGGGCAATTAGGGCTCCTCAAGGTTTCAAGGGGGCCAAACTATGAAAAACTCAAAACAATGTTGTTGCAGAAAGAGATGTCATTGATTCATGATATTCTCAAACTAGTTCGTAGCTCATGGACCAGCACAAGGGGTTTCCATTATCTCTGATGGATGGGTTGATACAAAGCGGAGGCCCTTGATCAATGTTGTGCATCATCACCAACATGAGCGATGTTCTTGAGAGTAGAAGATTGTTTTGGCGAGGTAAAAGATAACAAATTCATTACTGATATTTTAATCTCTGCTATTGAACAAGTAGGGCCAACAAATGTGTTGTAAGTTATCACAGATAATGCACTCGTTTACAAAGCTGCAGGCTTGATTGTTGAGAGTAGATAGAATCATATTTTTTGGACTCCTTGCATTGTCCATAATTTAAATCTCATTTTAGAAGAGATTGAGGCAAAAAGTGAATGGATTAAGGAGGTCACAAGACAAGCTAGGGAGATAATAAAATCCATCACCAACCACCACCAGTCTCAAACAATGCTCGAGGGCCGGGTTGCAGGCCCCGAGACATGAGGCCAAGGGTCCAGTGGGACGTGGGTGTGACTTGGGCAGGCAGGCAGGGATGGAGACAGGAGGTGTGGGTGGAGGGACAGGGCAGGGCGGACCAGACTTCATGGTGGGATGGGCGTGGGATGGAACGAGAAAAGCGTGAAAAGTATTACAGGGAGCTCCCACTGCAGGCAGCCGAGGTTGACTTTGTTGAGCATGTGAGGTCCATCATTGTTACTAGGTGGAATGGATTTAACACTCAATTGCACACTTTGGCACATGCTAAATCCCAAATTTTATGATGAACTCCTCATCATAAAATTAGGGATTTAAAGCATGTGCAAAAGTGTGCAATGGAGTGAAAAAAGCCTTCCAAAGGTTGTTTCCATCTTCTCGGCAAACATAGGTGAGGGAGGAATTTGCTTGTTTTGTTGCTGGATTAGAGGATTTTCCAGATATGTTAGTTTTGGAGGAGAGAAGCACCATGAACCGATTAAATGGTGGACTTGTCATGGGGCAAATGGTGTATATTGCAAAGCCTTGCCACTTTCAAGTATTCTATCACAAGTGGCAAGCTCTTCATCGATAGAAAGAAATTGGAGCACCTATGGTTTCATTCATTCAGTGAAGCATAATAGGTTGGGATCGCAGAAGGGTGAGGATCTTGTATATGTGCATTCAAACCTTTGCCTTGTGTCTCGTAAGGGTGAAGAATATACAAGTGGACCTCATAAAGAGTGGGATGTGGATGCAGAGAACCCTGACTTAGATCTTTCTCTTTCTACTCTTGATATTGTTGATGATACCAGGAAGTGGAGGTGGAATTCAAGTTGCCTCTTCTTCCCATCTAGGCTCTAGTTCTGTTGAACATCCATCTTGTTCTATTTTTGATGATGAGGATGAGGATCAATATGATATGTAATTGTAGTTTCCTTTAGCTCATGTTTTTTTCATTTCAGCACATACAACCTCATTTATAAAGGCTGATTTTTGGATGTAAAGCCTCATCTATAAAGACAATTTTGGATTTTCTACTTGCATCATGTAATGAATGATATTCATCATCTATGGGAGTTAATATGGACATGGTTTCCTTCTAAAAATGTCATTTATGTCTATCATTATGTTTTTCTTGCATTATAATACTTTATTTTTAAAAACTATATATATATATATATATATATATTTTAATTTATTTATATCTGACGTTTCCCCGATGTTTCCATTTTTTGAGGGCACATTTTGTATGGATTACGGTTTTGAGCTTCAATTGTTTCCATCAATGTCCCAAAGTTGCAAGCAGCTAACCCCAAGGGATCAGAGAGTTAAACCGTGGCTACTCCCCATGTGGGGGAGGAATCTCATCACAGCTCATGATTGCTTGAACTAACCTTCTGGGCTAAACTATGTTATAAGGTTATATTATAAGCCTACACATAATATATAATTCTATATTTTACTTATATATATAAATTATAAGAGTTTTATTATTATATTATATAATAATATAAGTAATGTGTGAAACCCAAAAGGTTAGCTCTATTAGTGGTTGCTAATGTCACTGGGTATTTGGTTAGTTCCCTGCTAGAAGGTGCTTGATTCAAAGCCCCTTGGCCAAGGCACACTAGTCTATGGTGATGGCTTTACTAGGGATGCCATCCACCGGATCTGAGGAAACATCCCTTGGGTTTCTCCATGAGGTTTATATATATATATATATATATATATATATATATATATATATAGATATATATATCACGGATATATATACTCTGAGATATATATATATATATATATATATATATATATATATATATATATATATATATATATATATAAGAATGGAAAGGAATAAATATGTAGACATGGATGGGAAATAAGCTAACCGCGAGAGGAAGCTCACACAGGCTAAGAGGGCACACGAATGCCTGCCTCATTTTAGCGATGAACTCGTTCATGCTTTGGACCAAGTGGAGGACTATTTATCTATGGTGGATCAGTCACTTTCAAAGACGTGGAATATGTAGAGAATCGAGATTCCATTGATGAGTGCATTGGTAAAGCCAAAGATTTTAAGGCACCAAGACAAGGATGCCAAACTCATTGTTAATTGTATTAGTGCTAAGTGAAATCACTAAAGTAACAACACTTGAAGCACCATATAGTGAGAATTTGATGAAGGAAATGCTTTTGTTGATTGTGGGAAGCTTTCAGGGGCTACATTTAGTCAACAATTCCTCATTTGGAAGGAGGGTAATGATTCTAGTAATTGTTGCAAAAGTCAACATTTCTTTTCTACTATTAAAGAGAACCACATTGAAAATGTATCTAACTGAATGCAAATGATTATGACTTTGGTTTTGGATGAGACATATCATGATAATTATTATCTGTCAAACATCATGACAAGGTTTTTTCAGCATGTCAATACTATTTCCTTAATATTTCTCGATTTTTTGAGAGTTTTGAATATATTGTGATATATCGACAAAATATGGCGAGATGATGGAAATATCCGTTAGGTTATGCCATTTTTATTTTTTATTTATTTTGGCTCATTTTGAGGAGGAAAAATAGGGGAGTGAGAACAAAGGGGTTACTCACCATGGTTCATTACCTTTGCTTGAAAAGGGCTAGAGGAAAGTTGCTTTAGATTTTAAAAATTAAAAATGAATAATTTTTGGCACTACGATATATTCACCGATATTGAGGATAAGTGTTTTTCTAAGTCACAGGATTCGTCCAAACCCCTCCTTGTGTCGCGTGTCCATCGAATCCGACACGCTTGGTTGACGACGATGAAATAGGATTAGATGGCACAACGTGGGAATTGCATGTCCGACACCACGAAAATGCGTGTCACGAAAAAGGGACACGTGTCCTGCAGAAAAGCGACCTGTGGGCCCTTAAAACCAACTTTTGACTTTTGTTTGGTCTCATTCTTCACATAAGTTGGAGCAGCAAGTGAGTTAGACTGCAGCAAAGGGATTTAGTGGAGTGAGAAGCTAAGTTAGAACTTCCATCTAGGTGCCCGTCCGGTATTATCAAAGGCTTCGGTGAAACTCCAAAGGGCATGAAACCCAGCGAGAGCCACCGTCGGCCACATCTTGGTGGCGTTCCGCGAGTCTGAAGCGATAGGTATGAGTACGAGCTTGACGTTTGTCGAGTTCGACCGTACGAACGACGTTTCGATGCTATTTTGGTTGTTTGTGGGGCCGTATGGATGTTTAAGGAGGCCACGACCCCCCCAAAACTCCACCAAATTTTTTTTTCCATTTTTAAGAAAAATTAACCATTCATACATGTTTTTTTGTTTAGAGGGTTTAGGATTTTTTTTTATATCATTTATGTCCGTCATTATGTTTTTCTTGCAAGATAATGTGTTTTTTTAAAAAAAATATATATATATATATATATATATCTGACGTTTCCCATTTTAAAATGAGTTCGCGTTCGGTCATTTTGTTTGAGGAAACTTCCGGATATTTCCCGTTCGTGCAACTTAGGTGAAGAAGGGATTCCAAGTCTTTAAGCAAGTGGATTTGAAAACATTCTTCAAGTTTTTTTTTACAGCAGCAGTCCGAGAACTTTGCTACAACAACCATGGCTCAATCATCAAGGAGTTCTTTGGAAGAGGGAAAAAAGAAAGGGAGGGATTTGTTCACTAATTTTGCCCCCCATCCTTCATTTTCAACAGGGTCAACTAGTGTTCCATCTAGATGTAGAGTACGCAACAACAATTTCATGAAATTTGAAAAACATCTTTGTTTTTTTTAGCAAGGAGGCAAACTCAAGAATCAAAGTATCCATTGTGGAAATATTTCACAAGACATCAAGGGCCCGGGACCAAGGATTAAAGTGGGGAGGTAATGTTCTTTGGACATGTAGTTTTTCCAAGATAGATTTACAAGCACCTACTTACGAGTAAAGGGCCATTTGTTGGGCACACCTTGTGGAATTGGACCATGTCAAAGAGTGAGTGCATCCAAATGAAGAGAACTGGAAGAGAGGCCAATGTTGGCGAGGTCATTGGCAACACCATCTAGGAAAACCAAGAATGAGGATCCTCTTTCATTCTTGAGGAAACCATCTAGAAAACAATGAACACCCATTTGGGGTGGAGTGCAACAACAAGAAAGAGGCATGCAATGGGTCCGATGGACAAGATATTTCAACAAGAGGAGGCAAGATGAGTTGGATCTTACCATGGGTTTTTTTTTTCTATCTCAACTTCATCTCATTTAATGTGGCACAATCTCCTTTGTTTATTGAGAGATGTGTTGAGGTCTAACTCAAAGGGAGCTCAGTAGGGTACATGCCTCCTAGTTTAGAGAGGCTTAGAACCATATTGTTGGTTAAGGAAAAGAGGTAGGTGGATAAAATGCTAGAGCCGATTAAAGCAACTTGGCCCTCATCCGGTGTTAGTATTGTATTTTCAGATGGATGGACAGATGCGATACGCCATCCTCTCATCAACTTCATGGTGTCTTCCTTGAATGGACCAGTTTTTTTGAAAGCGATGGATGCTCTTGGAAAATAAAAGGATGCACAATATATGGGTGAGTTGTTCATTAAAGTTATTGAAGATTTTGGTGTTGATTCTTGTGTGCAAAATTATTATAGATAATGCACATGTTTGCAAAGTGGCATGGTTGTGGAGGCTAAATATCCACAAATATTTTTGGACACCTTGCATTGTTCATTCATTGAATTTAACACTTAAATCCATTGCTTGAAGATGTGACATGGATTAGAGTCTTATTGAGGATGCACGTCATATTCACAATTTTGTACAAAACCATATAATGCCCTCACAATCTAGAAAGCATACACACATCTATCATTGTTGAGAAGGTTGTAGATACGCGGTTTACCTCCTCATTCATCATGCTTAAGAGGTTGAGGGAGGTCAAGGCAGCTCTTGGGTCCATGGTTATTTGAGAGTTTTGGTCTTTTTGGAGAAAGATAGATCAAACTTCTTCAAGTCAAAGGATAAAGTGTTGGAGAGATGATGCTTGGTGGGGGAGATTTAAGATCTTACCATTAAGATCATGGACCCTATCATCTCTTTGTTTTTGCAGACACATACCAACCCATCCTAGGAGAGGTTTATGAGGGTGGGATTCCATGATTGAGTCCATGAGGACCATTATTTTATAGAATGAGTGCCTTGAGTATGGGACATCAATAGAGATTTTATTCACCACCATACATGATATTTCTTATCAGCAGGTGGGAAAAGAATTGCATACCTTTGCATTGCTTAGTTCCTCCGCTGAATCCCAATTTACTGGTGGTGACCCGATTGGTGGGACTTCATGATTCTACGCCTCACATGGATCCGCGAGCTTTGAGGAAGGGAAGGAAGAATTTGGAGAATGGCTATATTAAGGATGGCGCATCCTGCAATGGAGTGGAAGCGGGCTTTATAGATTTTTCCACTGCCAGTGAGAGATTTTCTAGCTATGTTGTGCTCAGAGACAGGGTGGCTAAGAAGCCCCATGCTTGGTGTAAGGCAACTCATAGGAAAACATGCCCTCCTCTACAGGAGTTACTGCGAGGATCTTCTCTTAGGTTACTTCATCCTCTTTTGTGAGAGGAATTGAAGCACATATGAGAATTTGTACAATAGTTTGAAGAGAAAGGGCTTGGCGGTTAGAGGCGGCGGAGTCAATGGTATATGTGCACCGGCATATAATGCTTGTTTACCTGAGGGAGGAGTGGTTGGAAGGAAATACAAAGATGTGGGATGTGTTTCACGATGTGGGATGGGTTTGGACGATAGTGTTGAGTTGGCATTGACCAACATGGATTTTATTGATCTAGTGCTAAAGCGGATCACTTTTGAGGATGGTATTTTTCTTTGAGGGATAATGATCCTCCACAGCAGTAGATCCAGTTCCACAAATTGGATGGGATGATGATCATGTAGAGTAGCCGAAGATTGGAGGAGAGAGCAATGGCGATGGCGTTGATTTTGATGATGATGACATGGAGCTAGATGACTATTGACCAGTGACCAGTGACCAGTGACGATCTTGTGCTATGGGATTCTTCTATCTACAGTTCTAGTATCTGGATTACGCCTTATTTTGTATTTACCGGCATTTCCCACCTATAATAGAGGTAGGTTGGCAGAAGTGACTTAGAATTCGGTGTCTATGTAACACATTTTGATTTTGATGACTTAATGAGAAAACTGCAATTTATGGTTTAAATTTCTTGTGTGTTTCAAATTTTAATGTTTGTAAATATGATTTTAATATTTATCATGATTCATCATTTATGTTAGTAACTAAGTTAGAACTTAGTACTAGTTGTATGATTGAATAATGAATTTGTATCATCATCATCATCATTCATGTAAATGTTTACAGTTTTAATAATTATTTCATTTTGTATGTGCAATTCATAATTTAATATATATATATATATATATATATATATATATATATATATATATATATATATATGTAACTTACACCCTCCACAATCTGTTTACGGGGTCGCCATGCAATGGCGGATACTGGAATTAGCAGCAGGACACCAACAAGGCGTGGAAACCGCGATATTTGCAACATTGATTTTATTGACTAATTTGAGAAGAGGAAAGTGGGGTGGTTCAACAACTTCGCATGCACTAGCTGTAAATGTTGTTAGATGTTGTGTAGAAATGCCGAGGCCATATTTGATAGTAGGACCTATTTTCAACATTGTTGACAGTGAAATTGAAGTTCGAACCACTACATCAAAAGGTAAGTTGATAACCACCACACATATAGGTGAAGTTCTGGTCACTTCCTCTCACATTGATGACAATTTCTAAAGGATTGAATCAACCTTAATCAAAGATGTTATTTTACCAGCTTAATTGCAGTATTGAGATATGTACACCTGGTCACTTCCTCTCACATTGATGACAATTTCTAAAGGATTGAATCAACCTTAATCAAAGATGTTATTTTACCAGCTTAATTGCAGTATTGAGATATGTACACCATCTCTATTGCTACATCATTCTCTACTAGTTATTTCTTGGATCCACATCGTATGTATGGCATTTTTCTGATTGTTGAAAAAACTTATGCATGTACGTAATTTTAAAAAATTTACAGCATACAACCAACATACCAATACATCTGCATATATGAGGATCACGGAAAGTGAGACAATCACAAAGAGAACACAAGTATACCCTGGGAAACCCTCTTGGGTAGAAAACCCAGCCAAAAATTCTCTTTAGATTCTTCAACAAAGTACAATACTAGTACAAGACTTTAGAGTAACTAGCTAGGACTCAGAGGGCTGAAACAATACCTCTGTTTCAACACTTACAAACTTCACAAATAACTGAACTAACACTTACAGTAACAGCTTGACAAAATCACCAAAAGATAAATGACTCTCCTTCTTGCTGTAGCAGACTTATGGCAGCTTTAACACAGTATTTGTAATAGCCTTATATCAGCAAGGAACAACAGAAGACTTCAGCAAGAATAGAGTGCTTGTATCAGCAGTATACTTCAACAACTAATTGCCATATACCAGCAGAAGACTCCGACAATTAGCAGCCATATGCCAGCAGATGCTTCCAGTAGATATCAGTCATATACCAGCAAAATACTTCAGCAAATAGATGCCTTGCCTCAGCAGAAGACTCCAGCAAAACAAAGGTCTCCAAATGTTAAGTGAATCCCCCTTTTATAGGTTGGTTTGGCTGCCCTAAGCATCCCCCTATGAATGCATGATAGCTGTATAACAACTGTCATACCTGCCCTCCTTTGGCTGCCAAGAGTCACCTCCTAATGTTCCCAAGAGCCACCTCCTAAAGCTCCCAAGGGCCACCTCCTAATGCTCCCAAAGGTCACTTCCTTTGTCTCTTCTAGAGGCTGCCCTAAACTGCTGTCTTAGGGTTGTTTGACAGCTCTATAACAACTGTCATGCCACCACCCTAAGCAGCCCCCCTAAGCTAGCCACTCCAACCACCCTACACAGCCCTCTTAAGCAGCCTCCCTAAGCTGGCCACTACAACTGCCCTAAGCAGGCCTCTTAGAGGTGCTGTGAGGTTGACACATGGCATAAGGTTGACACTTGTCATGTGTTTGATGCTTACATAAATTTAATACTATATCAAAACTTTATTTACATGGTTAGTTACAATAGGGTAAATAGCTTCCAAAGTTATATAATTCAACACTGATTGCTCGAGGGATCCATTTGCGAGTGTTTATGATTGATGAAGGACTTTGTGTATGAGATGAAGAATACAATGTACTGTTGATTTGCGGTAGAAGTTTCGAACTTTGGCATCAGTCCTTATTCCTTCTTTGAGGGTGAGCCTTCCTAGATGGGACCCAGTTTGTGCTTTTGTGTCTATATTACTGATATAACAAACACTAGGACAAGTACTTTCATGTCAGCAAACAAAGCTACAAAGGGCACCRCATTTATTCACTGGTGACTCATGTTTTGAGATTTGTGGGTTTCAATCARCTTTCAATCCATTGCATCTGATATGTACTTTAATTGAGAAACATTGAAAGAAAACCTATTTTTAAAGKGTCAACTACAGAAACAATGCGACAAGATTGAACTGAACCAAGTTACACATTATATAGGTTCTGGGCTTCTTGAGTTGTAAGGGGAAAGTTTGAAAATTTCAACATGCAATTATGTCTAGAACATTCAAAATCTGAACTGTGAAATGGGCATATTAGCAAATTGAGAATCACTCTCAGTGTCTTGAAGAATGTGCCAAATTTAATTCTGAATCCCCAGGTCTTCTTCATCTCGCCTATTCTATCAGATCTGCGAACATATAGAGGGAGGAGGTGTAGAAAAACTGAGAAATCTGCTAGGGCCTCTTCTTGAAACTTGCCCCTTGCTTGGCTACTTATAAGCACCTTCCAAACTGTTGATAGAAATGGTGGATGCAGAAAAAATCAGATTCCTTCTTGCTGCTGTTCTCGACTTGATCTCCTGTGGAGATGGTGATTCATTCCTGCAGAAACCTGATTTCCCAATGGCAAGGCAAGATCCACAAAATACTCCAAGAGATAATGTAACATGATAATTGTAGATCAACTTGAGAAGGTCAATGGATATCAGATTTCAAGTACAGATGCAGATACAATGAAATATAAGCAGAAAACACATCATCCACAAAGAAGAATGCCGATATGGAGGTAGCTCTCCTTCCTTTCTTCCCCAAAAGTTTGAGCTTACAAAAGTGAGTAATTTGAGAACCCAATGCCTCTTTTCTATGAATGAAAGCATAATTTAAAAAAAATAAGTTGCTAAGTGATATTTGTAGCATAAGGGTTAGAGTAAGGTACACTGCTACCGCAAGGAGGAAGGAGGGAGTAGAGTTGCCACTCGGATTCATGGTAAAGCCAAGAAAGTCTAGGATAGAGGAAGAGAGAAAGAAAAGAGAAAGAAGGAAAGAGACGAGATCAATTAGGGTTTTACTCTTAATTTTTTATCTAGGGTTGGAGATTAATTAGGGTACTTTGATTATGGTTCACAACAACCTAATAAAGAAAAACCAATTAATCTAGCGTTAATTTACCGATTTCCTTTGGTGAGCTAATTAACCTAAGTATTGTAAAATGAAAGAGGAGAAATGGAAAGAACTCACTAGAAGAGCGTTGTTGTAGGTGTTAAATAATAAAGCTACTTGGGTTGAAGATGAGAGTTGTGTCAAGTCTCCAAGAGAATGTTCTAGACCTTGAATGAACCTACACACAACTCAATCCTCTTGCAAAATAGATTTGTACTTGTTCTCCAATCCAATGCAATATATAACATTAAATCTACCACATAAAATGATATAACAATAGAGTACTGAGTGATGACGAATGTGCCCTTCGAGGGGTTGATACCTCCCTTTCCATAGCTTTGATGGGACCTCCCTCGAGGCTATAGGGTTGAATCATCCAAGGTATGAGAGGGGATAAAGCTAATTAAGATGCCCTGGGACCAAACAACAAGCCTTCAAGTTTAGAACCAAACTAACAACAAGAAGTCCCAGTTGAGGTTCTAGATAAGATAAGAACACAAAGTGCAAGACCATAGGAATTTTCCCATAAAACATGCCCTTTGTTACATGAGCTATGAATTATAGTTGTGGTATTGTGCAAGGAAGCCACGACTTACTTGGCACCAAAATGAATGCTAAGGAATATTTGACTAAATAGATCCCTAATTAAGCAACCAAAATGGATTTGGGCTGTTAAGGACCTAAAATGAAGCATCCAAAGAAATGTGGGCCAAGTAAGGAGCTTGGAGCCCCAAACCGGTCTTGCAATGTATGTGGGTACCCCAATGGGCCTAACATAGCCAAACCGACGACCAAAGACCATTAGAGGGAGGAGGAAGGTGGTAAGGGCCTTGCCTAAGAACTAGACACCCCTAAGAGGCTACACATCTAAGCTACGATAAAGGGGACTCAAGGAAGGCGATCCAAACAGTAGAGAGATATCAATGTCATCAATGGGTGTGTCACGCATAGACATGACATAGAAGTAGTTCACAATGTGACATCACTAATGGGTAGGCGTATGTGAGTACCAAAGTGCGAAATCTGTATGCTACAATATTCAAACTTTACATTGGTGAGATTATAAAAATGATGAAGGTACATTAAACAATTAATGTAAAGGATGGAATAAAATCTTGACTAGCCTACTACAATATTGGCTAATTGAAATTAAAAAGAAAGTAGCCTAGACATTAAATAAATGCTAGAACAACAATATAATGATAAATACTCATGTAAGCTCAATTATTCTTCCTTGCCTAGGAAGAACTTGTCTCAAGTTTTGGTGCTATTCCAGATGTGGAAAGTCACGCTTCAGTGGTCTTGGGATACCCACTTAGCTTGCGAAGACAAACTACCCTTCTAGCTAACCAAATAACTCGTGATGGTCATGGTCCTTAATGTGTGGGACCTAGAATTCAGAAAGCTACAAATGGAGGCTCAAAGTTTGGTATAATATCCATAGGATGGACACTCTTGAGTCTTAACCTTGTACTTTAATAATGGTGGCTCATATTGCTTGAGATTATTGATGGTGATGATGTCACGTTTCCCCAACCATGCAAGTATGTTGAGGCAGAAAGTATTAGGTCCAACAACCTCATATCTTATAAGGATCATAACATATAGGCTTCAATTTATGATGTCCTTTTTGCTCAAACCTTTCTTTGGTCAATTGTAACCAAACTTTATCAGCCACTTTAAAAATATGCTCGAACTCTGCTTTTGTTGTTTTGGGCCTTATACTTGACTTGTGACCTGGTAAGTATCTCCCTGATTTGGGCCTAATGTGCTTGAAAATGCTCAACAAATGCAATGGCCTTACCTTGTTTTGTTTGTTGATGCCAGATGGCATGCGATTGGGGAGTTAATGAGACCGTCATGTCATATAGAGTAATTGACCGATCTGTAACACACTTGAAAAGGCAAATTCCTTCTAGAGACATGAACAACCCTGTTACACATGTCTAATTCATTTCAAAACTGTATCCCATTGCTTAACAAATCATTGATGCATGTAGAGAGTGGGCACACAAGTCTTTTTCACCACTTCAGAGTCACATTGACCAGTAGTGCATAGATGAAATGCCCTGGAAAATTTCAAAGACTACCGAGCATTTTCAGCAAAGGACATCGAAAGATACTCATAAAGAGACTATCTTTATCAGAAATAATGCTGCTAGGTAATTGAAATTGTGGCCATACCCTGTCAAAGAATAATTTTGTAGTTCCTGATGTACCAATAGATTTATTGCAAGGAATGAAAATAACCATCTTTAGGAAGCGATAAACCACCACTAGTACATAGTCGTGCTGGTTTTTAGTCATGGGTAGACCACCAAGGAAATCCATAGAGATAAACACCTGAGGGCATGAAAGAACCAACAATAGTTGATATAATCCAACTTTCCTGTTGGAAAGGTTTGCTTTAATTGCACAATGCACAAGCTTAAATCAAACACTCAACATGTTGGTGCAAGGCAGACTGATAAAAGTAGTTCTGCATGTGTAAATGTGTCTTGAGAACCTCAAAATGTTCTCCATATGATGGTGCATGGGGTTCCTTTACAAGATGGTCCCTGCTACTACCACCTGAGATGTAGAGCTACTGCAAATGTTAAAGAAACCCATATTGTATGTGATAATCCAAAATTGGTAGTTGTTTCACTTGGGTAGGTTGCTTGATGGTGGAAAAAGTGACAAAAAAGTCAGGATTAGTAGCATACATATCCTGCCACTTTGCACAAATAGGAGGCCTGCTAAAAATTTTGCCACCTTATTAGTGGACCCCATTTTTTACTTGACGGCCATGTGAGATTGTTGCAAATAGGACACCCATTTCATGTGGCATCTATCCTCAATCTTCACCTGAGATTGAAGAGCCTGA
>SNQJ01S0005356.1:4872-17898 GCA_010110895.2 Picea sitchensis | reverse complement strand
CCTTCAACCCTTGCCCAAAACTCTCACTGTTCACTGTCACTCAGAGCTCAAGCTCTGATACCATGTAGAAATTTAAATGACAAAATCAACTTATAAAAAGTTCTGTCATACACTTAGCAACCTAGAGATAACTGTCTTGTATGAGCTCTGAAATGTCTAAAACCCACATTTCTGAAATTACCATAAGCATACACATTGCTAAGCAATTTTGCAGTGGAATAAACACAACGAACAACAACCATTCAACTCAGAAAAAACTCAGAAATTTAGGAAAAATACATATCAGTAGCAAAAATACATATTCCAGGAAGAGAAATTCACTTACAACACACTAAAACAATCCCCACAAATTCTGCCTCGATTTCCGTGCCAAGTCCATACTGCTGTAAGACCCACCCAGAAAATCTGCACCTTGATCCGTGCACACAGTCTGTTGTACGGACTGTCCGGTACGACCCAGCAGCAAGAAAAACACTCAGATCAGCGTCTAAAATCATGCCAAATCCTGCCTCGATTTTCGTGCCCTCTTCCCCTTGCTGTACAGACTGTACGGATCCGTACAGTACAGCCTCCAACAATAAAAAATCACTCAGCACTCAAACAAAAATGATCCCTTGGGATTTGTGCCCAATATCTCTTGGGAAATGTGCCCTCTTTGCTGTCCTAATTTCCCTCTTTCAAGCCTACTTGAAACTCTCTCTCAATCTCCTCCTCTTGTGTCTTGCACATTACCCAATGCATTCTTTTATAAAATCTGAAGATGACCTTTTACCTCCCAAGTGTCTTTTCACCTTCCCCCAACCCTAAATCCAAAGGCCAAGATCTAATCTTGCCTTTACAAGATCAAGGGCCATGATTCATTTCCTCCAAAATAAATCCCTTAAAATATTAAAGTACATTTCACTTTATTACATAAGTGCACTTTATGAAATAAAGTCACTTTAATATTAGAAGGTACATTTCATTAAAAAGTCACTTTAATAAAAGAATCACTTTATCACAACTTTATAAAAACCCATTACAAAGTCAAGTGTCTAGTAGTGTACTGTGTATGTACAAGGTAACTTCCAGATAAAAGATACATATGCGGAGTACCTCCCGAGCTAAAAAGCTAACAAAATAAAAGGGGAAAAGTGAGGAGTCTCTCCTCATTCTTACACTTGTTTATTGAGAAAATAGATTTGGAGAGCTCTTGGAGAGTTTTCTAGGGTTTTTGGAAACCCTTTGCAGCTATCTCTCGTTTCAGTGTTGAAACTATACACCCTAGTCAGATTTGAGGATGGGATCACTTCAGATTTCGTCATTGAACTTATTGCTACCTAGTTTCATCTCCTTGCAATCGATTTCTTGAGTGGGTGGCCGAATTTCCTTGTGTGGCAGCTGAGTTCCCTTCTTGGTGGGTCGAGTTTGCTCTTGGGGAGGCGAATCTTCCTTTGTGCTGGCCAAAATACTTAGTTGGGGGTTGTGTGGAGTACCCTAGGGACTGTTTCCCACACTGAGGGCCGAATTTCTTCTGTAGGAGCACTTATTTCATATCCTGGGTGCATATACTATGCAGGGGAGGCAAAATAACAGTGGCTGGGCACATATACTATGCAGGGGAGGCAAAATAACAGTGGCTGGGCGCATATTTGAAGACAGAGGGACACGATTTTGGGGTTAGAGCACAGATTACTGAAGAAAGAAAGAAGATTTACCTTGCTGGGCACTTCATATTGAGATTGGGCACAGTTTCTTTCAAGCTGGGCATATTTCCTCTCAGACTGGGCGCATTTATCCTCAGATTCCTGACAGCTGGAACGAATCACAGGAGCAGATCGTTCCTCTTCAGCACTGGGTTATATCTTTCATTTCAGGAGTTGAGTTACACACTGTTGGGGTTGCCCTTGTATTGCTGAAGCTGTATTTCACCTCTGATAGGAGGGACAAGTCGATAAGAATTAGACTTACAGCAGTTATTCTTACATATATCAGATCTCTTTTAGTGCCATTGTTATGAGGTCAGATCTGTATCAGTTATAGCTTGCTGCAGTATGCTTATTTCTCATTTTTATGTAGTAAATAAATGGACTAGATTGCCAATGGTTTTTGCTGTCATAGACTCATATACCTAGTATAGCTGTTGTGTTACTGTTCTTTTATTGGCAAGGAAGAGCACTTGTATGAAAACTGCTTGAGTAAATATCACTGTGGGAACACACAAGATTGCATCTAGAAGAGTTTGTGAGTAAACTGTTCGACGAAATACCTCAGAGACCAAACTTAAACAAAACTTAGAAATTTTAGTGGGAATTTCGAGAAATTCCGAGGGGGGTATTTTACATGAGGCTAAAGAAGCTTTTCTTCTTCTTGGCCTATAATATGGAGTCACACATTGTTTGAAGAACCTGGCAAAGATACTATAAGTGCATAGGCCAATTGCAAATATAAACCAAATTATCATCAAGATAAGCCACTACAAATTTGCCCAAAAAGGGGTGAAGTATGGTATTCATCATTTTCATAAAAGTATGTAGGGCATTGGTTAGTCCAAAGGGCACGACTAAGCACTCATATAGGCCATGGTGCATTTTAAACACTCACTTCCAAGCCTCAGAAGGATACATTCACCCTCAGTGATAACTTGACGAAAGATTGATCTTTGTAAAGAAACATGCACCCTATACTTGGCCTAGAAGATCGTTAATGCATGGTAAAGGGTAATGATTCTTAATTGTGATACAATTAAGAGCACAATAATTGTTATAGAGTCCCCACTCTTCACTACTCAATGTGCACTACTCTTCCTAGTGAAGGAGTAGAGGAGGATCTTCTGTTCGGTCTTTGGTCTATCTATATTGAGGAAGTTTTTGCTAGGTTTTCTCCCCCATGAGGGTTTCCCATGATAATCTGTGTGTCTCTATTGTTTCTGTGATTGCCTCTCTTTCAGTTATCTTATTTATGCAGCTAATGTGCTAAATTATTATAATAATAAAGAAGAACCGCAACTGCTAGCTGTATAAGTAAAAAAACTTAACATGGTATCAGAGCAGGCTTGAAAGAGATCAACTCACAGTTCCAAAATCCAGTTTTCAGTATTGCAGCTACTGCAGAATTAGGGTTTTTGCATAAACCCTAAGTGTGACATTTTTCCTATTTAAGAAGAACGTTGGGGGAAGTAACCACATCTAGGAGCTCGCCCTAGGAGGGCATATCTAGTCCCTGGATCAAAATTCCAAAATTTGAAGTTTGAAAAAATAGGGTTTCCTCATAAAACCTTAAGTGCAGTTGCAATATCAGTTGCAGTTGCAGTGCCAGTTCCTTTGTGCCTGTTCCTTCATGCCAGTTGCAACACCAGCTGCAGTGCCAACACCAACTGCAATACCAGTTGCACCGAAAGTTTTTGTGAAGTGTTGGGAGTGATTTTTATTGTCCCAGTGCACCTTAGCAAATCTCCAACTACCTTTAAATTCAAGTTGCAACACCTTTGAAATTTTAAAGTTTTTATTTATTTATTGCCGCTGCTGCTGGATGGTGCCACCACCTGTCGATACTGTCAGAGGTATGTACTTACATATATTTAAACTGTATCATTATTTTAAAGGGTACTTGCAAGAGAAATGATCTTTTGTCTAAGCAACAATCATAGATCCAGAAGGATCAGAGATCCAACACATTCAGAGGAACTATGCGCCCCAGGTTTGATTACTTTGATATGCCGCTACTTGTTATGGCATTATTGTGATCTTATGAATATTCAAGTTGCATTTTGATCTGTTGAAGTGGTCATACTAACCATTGGTCAAAATTAAAGTCAAAGTATTGATTGATTAAGGTTGAGATTATAGAGTTTATTCTCTAACTCAAATTTCTATCAAGAAAGCATATTATCTTAGTACAAAGGACAGGTTAAAGAGAATACTTGTCATCTTGAGTGAAGGAGACTCGGAAGAAAAGAAACAACACTCATTCTTGAGGACAAGACTCTAGGTTCTAGGTTTGATTGATTAAGTTGATAAGATTAAAATTTGCACATGTCAAGTTTGATTGATTAAGTTGATAAGATTAAAATTTGCACATGTCAAGTTTGATAACTGCCTCATTACAAGTAAACACTATAGTTGTGATAGCCATCTTTTAAAAGTTTTATACTTGGTAGCATGTGAGCATTATTGAGATAAATGCTTATTGTAATCATTTACCAGATATAACTAACATCTCCTCTAGGAGAAACTTCTTGTTTTGTTTCCAGGTTACCATGGAGGAATGATTGATCACAACACTAGAAGAGTGTTTCTCTCATTCCTTATTATTGTATTTCTTACTTTTTACCCTTGTTTCAGGCAGGTCAAAAGTGATAGCTCTAAAGGAGCTACTGTGACGATTGTTCTCGCTATTGTTTTATTATTATTATATAGAGTATTATTCTTGTATGCTGTTTCTCCCTTGTTGTTCTTGTTCCAGGAAGGTCACAGGTGATAACCCTGAGGAAGATATAGTGACGGTTGCAGGAGGCAACATATTAGATGAGACATGGAGCAAACCATCCAAGTTGTATACATGACTGTATACATCCATGTACCAAAGAAGATGAAGAAGAAGTGACTTTTGAGATACAAAGTATCTCATATGGAGGTTGATTATAAAGAGCAGAAGACTCCAAAGATGACCGGACATTAGAATAGAACTCATAGTAGACTTGGTCAATGGATAATGAAGCCACCTTTACAGGAAGCATAACTCGTTTGAAGTCTGACTCGACTTTTCATATTAAGACTTGGTATTCAACACCAAGTATATCCTGTAGAGACTATGAAGTTTTTGTAGACTTAGAAGAAATCAAGACTCAGAGTGAGCTTGATCTTAGAGAGGATCAAATGAGTAAAGAGACGTCTTCCAGGATTGACAGATAGATGCCATGAGTTGAGAAGACTAGATCGTAGCTTCAGAGACTTCTAGGAGACGTGAAATCTCCTGGCAAGATTCCCTTGTTTCAGTAACAGAGGAGGAAGCCCGTTAGAAGGACTGTGATATGGATTTTTCCTTGAGACTAGAAGGGAAGTCAGTGGTGACTTCCAAGATTGATCTAACAGATCAAGTATGTTGCATATGACATTATAGAGATATGCAAAGCCTGATTTGTGTCCAGAGGATTCTCCCAGCAAGAGGGAGAAGACTATGACGAGACACTTGCTCTAGTAATTGAAGAAATAGTTCCAGTGTTCGTGAAGACAACCAAAACAACCATGATTCTGATACAGTATGAGATTCAGAGGGAGTAGTCCCTGTATTTGAGATTGAGTTACCTCCATGAAAGAAGAAAAGCTATGTTCAATATCATCCACTCTTAGTTTCAGATGAAGTTGTTGCCATGATAGAATAGAGGAGCTACTCTTAGAGTTCAACAACTATAGTGAGAATAGAGTAGTCGTTCTCAACTTCATAAATTGTAGCTGCAGGTGCAGAGTCCTAGTTCCAGAAGGAACAATTGCAGAAAAAGTAGAGGACATACTCTCAGGTAGTTAGACAAATAGTGCTTTGCAGAAAGCACATAGAACCAACACATGATTATGCAGATTGAGTTGCAGCTAAGCAAGTGTACCAGGTTGGTACAATGTGATGTGAAAATTTGGTTTCGAAGTACAGGACAAGAAGACTCATGTCTGCAAGTTGAAGCAAGCTCCAAGAGGTTGATATGGCAGGATTGATAGTTTTTTGATGAGCTTGGGCTTTACCAAGACTAAAGCTGATACAAACCTTTACTTAAAGATTAAGAATGCTGGACCAGTTATATTGCTGCTATATGTGGATGACTTATTCTTGACAGATGAAGAAAATTTCATCACAGATCGTAAGAAGAAGCTTGCCGCTGAATTTGAAATGAGGACCTAGGCCCGATGCACTATTTTTTAGGTCTTGAAGTATGGCAGAGCCCAAAAGAGATTTTCCTTAATCCAGGAACGTATGCTGTGGAAATTCTGAAGAGATTCGACATGATGGACTGTAAAGCCATGTCCACTCCTATGGAGACAAATCTGAAGTTATTAGTTGATACTTTGTCATAAATAGTTGATGTTACTCTATACAGACATATTATTGGTTCGTTGATGTATCTGACGAATACCAGGCCAGATATATGTTTTGCTGTGAACACCTTGAGTCAGTATCTAGTGGAGCCCAGACGCGTTCACCTTGTAGCTGCAAAGCATGTGATGAGATACCTTAAGGGTACGTTGGATTATGGTCTTTGTTATACTGGAGATCATGACTTCAGACTGTATGGTTATATTGATTCAGATTGGGCTGGAAGTGCTTCAGACAGAGAGAACACTTCAGGATGCTGTTTCAGTTTGGGGTCAGCCATGACTTCATGACATCTATAGATATAAATTAATCGCAAAATTTTCAAGAAATGGATTATTTTTTCTTCTTTATTGGATATTCTTGGGGCTATATAAATTAATCGCAAAATTTTCAAGAAATGGATTATTTTTTCTTCTTTATTGCATATTCTTGGGGCTGAAACTCTTCTAAAATTTGGAATGAAATGCATATATTCGTATCTATGGGATGTATACTTCTGTATAGAGCCGTACTGGATTTTTTCATTAAGAATATTGCTACTTTGCTTAAAAGAACTTTTGCTTTGGATTCTTTTTTAATCTATTCACTTGGCATCTCTTGTACACATTCCTCATCACATTCTTCTTCAGGGCAATATTCTATCACGGACCCTTCAACTTCTCTTATATTACCTTCACCAATACCCAAATTAGGGTTTCCTTCATCCTTGACCTCTTTAATCTTCTGAGGTTTTATAGACAAATTCCTCTTATTCTCCAATGTAGATTGCTGTTTTTTCTCATCTCCTGACTTTTCTTGATCATCATAAGCAAAATCCAGGTTTCCTTCTTTGTTTACTTTCTAAAACATGTAATCTTTCTTTCAAGAATTTTATATAATACTTCTCCAGTCTTTTATCTTCTGCAGACTTCTTCTTCAGAGTGATTCTCTCTAGGGATTCACTCATTTTAATATCATCATCTATGGTTTTCTCTTCTACCCATCTTTGCAATTTCAGTACAATATTCCTTCTTTGCAATTTGTCACTTGCATACTTCTACTGTCTTCCAATCCTTTCTTGATTGTCTTGGTTCTCTCCTGGTTTTGCTGATTTCCACTTCTTTGTGGAAAGTTCATTCCACCCCTGATAACCTTGATTTTGATTACCACTCACAGTCACCAATTCCTCTGCTAGTACTGCCTTCAACTTGAAACAATCACGTTGGCAATGTACAATCACCAGTTCTTCATCCACCACAACACCTTGCTCTCCACAAGGCCAAAAAATCTTCACACAAGAGTTTAATCCTCACACCGGATTCAAAACACAATCAGGAAAAAGGCTTAGGCTCTGATACCACTTGATGCAAGGCTTGACAATCCAGATTCAAGCAACAATCGCTGAAGAACTAAGGTTGCAGTCTCAGAGTGCTACAGCTACTGAAGCTGCGCTTACACATGGGATTTGTGAAAGATGCAGAACAGATGGCAGCGAAAAACATTTAAACATTCTAGGGAAACAAAAACCGAGACAGGAGAATGAACAGAATGTTGAGATTTGGATACCTTGGAAAGTGGTCCCCCGAGACAGGAGAATGAACAGAATGTTGAGATTTGGATACCTTGAGTGGTCCCCTAGGTGTATATGAGTCTCTAAGCACAAAGGGGAAGACTTTTACCCTTGTACTTTTACTTTATGATTCTAATTTCACTTTGACTTAGAGTTTTAAGAATAAAAGTGAAATATGTCACTTAAGTCATAGCGACAATTAATTCACAATGTGGGTGAATTAATAGACATAAAGCAACTAAGGTGCTGGGTTTCCTTAGTGAGATTATTGAGTTGATCTCACCCATTGATTAGACTTGGCTAGATCTAATCTAGGCCATTGATCTTTAGGGCTGGCATGAGGAGGCTAAAGAGAGGGTAAAGGCATTTTGGAGACTCATTCTTCACTCTGAGATTTTGGAGAAGAGAAGGAGGGTACATCTTGAGGAGGAGAGGGGCTCACTTCATGAGGGTTTGAGAGAAACCCTGAGAGCTTGGAGGAGGAGCTCTTGGTTGCTTGGAGATTACATGGAGAGTATTTCCATGGGAGTCTTAGCCTCACTTCAGAGGGAGCACTTTGTTTGGAGGAGGGGCACATCTTGAATAGGAGGGCTTATCTCCTTCACTGCTCAATCGCATGAGGAGGACTTATCGACAGGGATGATCCTATTTGGCTAGGAGAGTGAGAGCTTGAGTGCTTGCTCGTGGGAGAGAGACATCTCGCCATGGCTCGGCTTTATTTATGGTGACTCCGCTTTGGAGGAGGGCTTGAGTTGAGAGGATCACCCTGGGTAGCAGATCCCTGGAGGTTTTGAGCTCCCACGCTTCCGCTGGAGAGGCACAGAGGACATTCCCAGGAGGGATTTCTTCATTGGCCAACAGATGAGCTTGGGCCTACTCTCAAGCAGAGGGCAACAAGGAAGAGGGCGCACCACATTTTGGGCACTTCTTCCTCTAGTTCTTGTTGCAAGACTGAGGAGCTTGCTATGTATACGTGTTCCATTGTATTTCATTACTTGTTGTATCTCTGCTTTGATCATCAGCTATATAGACATATATATCCCAAACTGGTTTTCCTCGGGGTTTTTTATCCAAGGTCATGCTGACCAAAAATTAAAAGTCAAATTTTTTGCATGTTTAGAAGTGTAGTTCAGCATTTAAAGTTCAAGATCTAGAGGTAGTTATGTGTTTTAAGTTATGTTTGCATGCTAACATTGAGATAAGAAAACACCTGCAAGGGCACCTTAAAAGAGCACCCAACCTATAAAACATTGAGCAGAAAGTGGATGACTGTTTGCTGTCCTAAACAGCAAAAAAAGAAGACAGCCATACAGTTGAACTTAGAGCCATACCAAGGTCAAGGACAGACCTTAGGATGGCAGCCCTCCCCATAGGACCTCAGAATTTCTACACAGAAAAGGAATTTATTCAAACAGCAGGGATGAAATCAGCATATTACACCTAGGTCTGGAGGTTTTAGTTTCGCTCAGACTTATACAATGCAATCTATGAATTCTCTGGCTGCAAATTGATCTTTAACTCCCATTGTCAAACTGGACACAGATCTCACAGTCTATCTCTCTGCAAATCTCAGGAGTCAAACACCCTTTTCTGATAGATTAAAATTTAAAACTATTTATAAAGTTCCCTTGTGTCCTTTCATTTTCCAGCTTGTGCAAGAGTTCAAATGTTTGCTGGAAAGAACTGAGTGTACTGTTTACTTCTATGGTGAGAATGAGGATGGTGAGATGCTAATATAATGCTTGCCAGTTCTCAGAAGTGCAATGTGTGTTCATGTCATTGCGTTATTGCTTGCTATAATCTGTCTTTCAAAAAGTTTTGCTCAAATTTCTAATGTCTGAATTTCCTGTGCTTCAGAATTTCATTTAACAAAGTAAAAATTCAGAGAATTTTTTTTGCTGCTCCTTGTTTCTTGTGGACTTAGGAGAATAAAATGACCAGCTGCTGGGTAGGGGAATAAGATGACTAGTTGCTAGTTCACCAATCAATGTAGTACATTTGCTAACAAAAGATTTAAATTTTGGCAAATTCAAGCCTGTCTTTGATATGGTTTGCGCCTTCCTACAGAAACTGTATTTGCTCTCTGTTTTCTTCATTATAAGATGCCTTTTATTTCTGGTTATTAAAGAGTATTTTGCAGATGTTTTCTTCACATGAATGCTATTAGGTGCAGCTTGTACTACACATTTTAACCTTATCTGCTCTGGCTGAAGGAAATGATGCAAGGGCCCCAGATCAATCCTTCCCAAGGTTCTGTCCCACCTCAGGCAGCATCTCATCAAGCTCAACAGCCAAAGCACCGTGGTATGTTTATAGCCTTAGGTTTAGATCTCTTTTTATTAGTAACACATATTTTATGTCTAAAAAGTAAAGTAACTGTCTAGGAAATCAAAGCTCATATGAAGGGTAAAGCTATTAGCATATACTGCAGTCTGTTTGGTAATTTGTATGTATGGTTCTGAAGGACAATGAGCATTAGAGTTGTGTCAGATTGTCAATCTCAAATATATTCCCATGTAATTTAGAGACTGTTTGACAAATATAAAAAGCCACAAACTTCTTTTGTACATTCATAATTTTGTTTCTGTAGTTGCTCGTAACTATTTTTTCTAGTTAAATCATGAGTTCATTGGATGATAAATTTCAAAGCTTCATGTTTCTGTTGTTATTTTTGTGTATGTGCTGCATGACATTTCAGCTTAGAGACATGTATTCTTACATGCTAAATCAGTTGGTTCATCTTTGTGTTCGAATTCAGGAACAATAAAATTTGAAAAAGTTTCTTAGTGCAAAAAAATATTATAAGGTTCACTGTTAAGCTCGGCAAAGAGAATAAGAGAATTCATTATGAGTTCATATATTCAAACAAAAAACAAATACAAATATTTTCAACTTCAAATTATATTAAAAATATCTCAAACTAAATATCAAAACTGAGAAAATGTTAAAACATCATTATATTTTTCGAAAGCATATTATGTGTGTGGACAATTTTTAGGACTTTTATTGAAAAACACACCTCGCTGATTAAATTCATTGTTGAATAAACCATTTCTTGAGATTCAACAATTATTTATTTGAAAAAAATAACAATGTTTTTAATAGCTTGAAATGCACATTCACAATGTTGATGATACCTAGTTTTGTCATTCCTTCCATTAGTGTGTGTTGCTACTCAAACTCTCACTTAGTGAAAAATTCCTAACCACAAACATGAAAGCCTAAATGCAACTCAGACTAGCCACTACTGTCACCTAAGTGGTCTAATCTTTCTCTCTTCAGACTAAGAGGTTCCTAGCATGGGGAGGCTTCCCTATGAAATAATCAAAACCAAGTTATTATTTAAAAACAAAGTAAAGAAAAGGGGCCTTTTGAGAACCAGTATGGTTGATGAGGTCCCAGGATTGGCTAGTGAAGGTTCAAGGAACAGTTACGTTAACCTACACACAACAATCACCCAAGGTGCAAGTACCCTCATAATTGGTGGGTACCCTCCAAGGGAGCTAAGGCGGTGATTATCTGTCTGTCCCAATTACCACGAGTATTTCCCCCTTGCAGTCACCTGTGTGATGTCCTAAAAATTGCTATGTTTACCACTTCACAGTCAACGACTTGGGGGAACAGTGGTAGGTCAGGTCCACACGTAGGGGCAGGGAAACTAAGCTCGAAATTCGGAGAAGTGATTCCACCCAAGGGGCCTTCCACTTCCGAAATCCCTGTATATGTAGTAGTCCACGGACACCCAAACAAACGGAGAGGGGTTATCTCCCCACTTGCTCTAAGTGTTACCTCTTTCTTGACGCATGTGTTATATGCGCTTTCCCAACTATTGTTTCATGCTACTAATGAATTTTTAGATGTTGCAAATGGAGATTTTGGATTGAATTAGTTCAATTAGTGTTGCGAATTGTTTAAGTGTGAATGCTCTAAAATGAAATGTTGCAAATTGCTTAAGTGTGTAAGTGCTGATCCAAAATAAAGAGTGCTTGCAAATTCATACATCAATTGGAACATTCAATTAGTGTTGCGAATTGTTTAAGTGTGAATGCTCTAAAATGAAATGTTGCAAATTGCTTAAGTGTGTAAGTGCTGATCCAAAATAAAGAGTGCTTGCAAATTAACACATCAATTGGAACATTCAAATGTAAAGTGCAGTGAACAACCATAACTTTATTCATACCAAGATAACCATGTTCAAAGAAATTAATTGCTTGACGATTATGTGCTTGTAAGTGTGAATGACATAAAGATGATAAAGAAATCTGAGTGTATCTCATAACATGTACGCAGGATCTTTCCACTTTGCAGACTGCACACCACATACAATATTCAGAGTATAATCAGACTCAAACAAACTTAGCAGTGAACTATTTTGATTTCAAAGATTGCTGCTAGGTGCAATGGGAGAGCATACTTTAGTTATCTCTAGTAGCCTACAGACCTGGAGAATGGTTTTTGATTCCAAAGATCACCACTAGGCACAATGGGAGAGCATACACCAGTTCTCAGACTCTATATTGCTGAAGCATAAATCATAAACCATTGAAATGTTTGGCATAAATACTAGTCATCATAAGTGCAAGATTAAAACAATGACATGTTCCAAGTGTTCAACAAGAGATCAAATGCCAATATGTCCAATGGATGATTTAACAATTTAGAGACCATGAAAGCATTCATTAAACTGTTATGAAAATTGTTTTAGGAAACACACATTTAGATCATTCACCAACTCAGATTTCTAACCATGAAAATATGCCAATGAACCACCATCATTATGTAGGTTTTAGTTACTCATAAACCATCCATGACCAAATTTTTTGAATTAATTTAAAGAGGCTAAACCATGAGTAAGTTTNTTTAGATCATTCACCAACTCAGATTTCTAACCATGAAAATATGCCAATGAACCACCATCATTATGTAGGTTTTAGTTACTCATAAACCATCCATGACCAAATTTTTTGAATTAATTTAAAGAGGCTAAACCATGAGTAAGTTTGCTGAATGCTGAGAATGCAATGAACAGAAATGTTTATTACCATAGGCCACACACCATTTCCTTATCAAGATCAATCCTTTAAAGGTGCAAGAAATGCGATTATCATAAATCATGCAAAGATTAAATCTGCTGAGTTAGCTAACTCATGTGAAATGGTAAAAGGAAACAGAAATGGACCCTGAAATAAATCTATTAAGTAGTTATCTAGCATCCATAACCATACCACATCATTTCAACAAAGTTAATAAACCTTAGAATGAACCAATTCGGAAGTAAAGAACCAAATTGAATGCCGAGATTGAGTTATTAGTGTGTCTAACGAAGATACTAATTTTCAGCAAACCATGAGCGCCTGAAGGTAAAGAGAAGTGCAGATTTTAAAAGTAAATGAGCAGGTTGAGATCTGAAAATT
>SNQJ01S0005355.1:238697-252269 GCA_010110895.2 Picea sitchensis | reverse complement strand
CAAGAGAAGGTGGTAGAGAAAGAGAGAGAGGGAAGGAGGGGGAGAGGTGGAGGAGAGAGAGAGGGTGGACAGAAGACAAAAAGAGTGAGTGGAGTAGAGAGAGAGGGGGGGAATGATGGGGTAGAGAGAGAGGGGAAGAATTAGAAAAGACGAGAGGGTAGAGAAAGAGGGGGGAGACAACAAGTGACAGAGAGGGAGAGAGTAGTTGGAGAGAGAGAGGAAGATAAATGGAGGTAGGGAGAGGGCGGCAAAGGGAGGAAGGGAGGGGGGTCGGGGAGGGGGGAAAGAGATATATCATGTTAACAGGAACGCACGCGCGTTCATGTTCCTAATAATGCATGCACACTTTATGAACACATGTGCATCCCTAAAGTGTGCGTGCATTATTTTTATTTCATTTTTTTAGGAACGCGCACGCGTTCTTGTAGACGTGTTTATCAGGAATATGTGCATGTTCTTGAGAACACACATGCATTCTTGGGAACGTGCCTGCGTCTCTTGCTGAGTGGAGATCTGGGGTTTGTCGAACCTGTCACATCAGGAACACCTGTGTGTTCCTAGAAACGTGCACGCATTCCTACAAATGTGCATTCATTCTCACCCCATTGCCACTTTATCGTCCACCAACTTCATGTACTCATCCTTAGTTATATTTTTATTTCTTTTACTCTATATCATAAAGAATTATACAAAACATTTACATAATAATGCATATGTTATTTAATTTACATCGTACACATTTTATTCATGTTCCATGCATTCACTTATGATCATACCTCTATTTGCTTTGTGTCCATCTTATTCATTATTTATTTTTATTTTTGTTCATGCTCCCAATTTAGATTGAAAAATAACACTAAGAACAATTGTTTCATCATCCCCATCTATATTCTAAGTTAATTGATAGGAAAGCCATTTTAAATTGGGCATCTAGCTAGTTGGTCTATAGAATACCACAATATTGTAGTGAAATTTCTAATCTATAATGTAGGGATGCACACAAAACCATTGTTGTACATTGATTTATCTGCTTACAATGATGAGACTGAAGGGTTAGTTTAATCAGTTGAACCTCCGACCCAAGTTATGTTGTCAACGAGGAGGTTATAAGTTCCAAGTTCAAATTTGGTCAAATCCCTTGGAGTTGTTAGCCGCTATTGTTATTAGCAGTTGTATTGCCCTTCAACTAAATGTTACATGGAAGAGGGGGATACTACGAAATTTTCCTTGAAAAAGAAATATGTTTACAATGATACTATCATCATGTATATTTCTTTAAAATGTCAAATATTTGTAATGTAGCATATGTTGCAAACAAGTAAGGTGGTTATTGATGCATGAATATCTATGAAAAACAAGCAAGGTGGTTATTGATACATGAGTATTTATGGAAAATTTAAGAACATGAGGGACCTTGTGAGGGTTTCTTTAAAAAAAAGAAATGTGTTTACAATGGTATTACCATGATATGTATGTATTTAAAGTGTCAAATATTCATAGCATTGCAAACGAGCAAAGATGATATGGTATGGCCATTGATGTATAAGTATCTAGAAAAAAATTAAGATATATATTTATTTAAAGTGTTAAATATTCATAACATAACATATAGTGAAAACTAGCAAAGATGATATGGTATGGTCATTGATGCATAAGCATAAAAAAAAAATTAAGGTCACATATACTACTACACATCAAAAGGTAAAGGTAATGAAGCAAGGTGGAAGGAAAATGTGAATGGATTATTGTAAGTATGAAACATGGATTATTGTGAGTATGAAAAAGGTAAAGATAAAGGTAATGAAGCAAGGTGGAAGGAAAATGTGAATGGATTATTATAAGTATGAAACATGGATTATTGTGAGTATGAAAAGTTGAGTTTTGGAAGATAACATAATACATAGAGGATGATTAAATAAGTGAACACAGAATTGTATAAGGACAAAGAAAATAAATTAATATGATAAAAAGAGAACAATACAATAAAAACCAAATAACATTGTTAGTAAGATACTAAATAGTTTTAAAAATAAATAAAATAAAAAACTATCTAGAAAAATAAATATTAAATAATGTTAGAATGAGTAAATTCATCTTACAATCAAAATAAAACTAAATAACTTTAAAAGTTTTAAAAATAAATAAATAAATAAAATGAAAAACTATTTATGAAAATAAATAATGAAATATTCTTAGAATGGATCAATTCATCCAACAACAAATTTTAAAAGGATAGTAAATTTAACCAATTAAATTAACCAAACTACTCAAATAGATTAACCAATAAAAACAAAAAAATCATATACAATTTTTATGATAATATATGTTGGAATACACATTATCAAATGTACATATACCCAAATATTCAACAACCATATGTATGTATACATAAACACTAAATAGCAAAGTCCATTAATGTTATACATATCATTGTATTAGACTAAGATAGAGAGTTAGACCAAGAAACGAGTAAATAGTTAGAAACCCAATAAAGTAGAGATGTCACATCAATCATACATTTCCATCTTATCCACGAGGGTGTGTTTGAATGGAAACTTATTTTGGCATGCTTTAAGGGAATAGTCACAAAGGTGGAGAATGGCAGAGTTATAAACAATTATGAAAATTGAACACTTGCTAGCTTTTCCAAGGGTTTAAACCCATCTCAAAAGGGTAGTTCAAAAAACATCCCTAAAAAAATATAAATTTTTGAAATCACTTATCATTTATGAATGACAGAAAATATCATAAACTGTCAAAAGGAGGGCTACATTTTCAATAACCCATCAATGTCCTCACTTCCAATGTTTGGTTGGTCAATGAGCATTGGTTCATCACACAACACTTGCCTTGGGCATCTAAAGATCAAAATAATCTCTATTCTAGTTGGCTCTTATCTATTCCATGATACATTGTACCCTTCCATAGCATTAAATCCATCACCTAGCTTAGACCTAGATAAATATTCTACCATTGTATTGGTGTATGCACTATTTTTTGTGTCACTTAATGAAAGCTTCCCAAATAAGCTTAGACACCTTGTCTTTGTGAATCCCCACTTGAATTCATGTGTTATGAGCATTGTTGATTCTTGTCAATATGACAATTGGAATAGCATTTAGTTTACATACTTCATGTTTTTGAATCCCACACTCGCCATAATGCCATTTTCTTTGTTTTTTTTTGCCTACGACACTCGCCATAATTCCATTTCCTTTGTTATATTTGCTTCCACTCTTTTCTTTGTAAAAAAAAACAAAACAATTAACCCTAGGTTATGGATGTAAATTGTAATGGCATTGGGAGCTTATTGGTAAGATTAATTACAAATGAGTTGTTGAATCTCGATTTTGAAGAGAAAACAATAGACATTGAGTAAAGCCATGGAAATCAAGTCATCTTTCTTTTTTCATGTTCATATATTTCATCTCACTAATAGAATTGAACATGTTGATTCATAGTTATTTTATTTCATTCATAATGTTATGTATTTACCTCTTAAAATTCATGACATGGTTATAGATTTTGTATGGGTCTTTCAACCACTTAGTATGTAATTCATGGCATCCCCACTAATATATTAGATTATGGGAAAAAACACATAACTAAGAATGGAATGTAAATTTCTCAACAATCCACCAATCTTGTACTTGAGTTTGGTCAAGCTCAGCTTAAAAATAATGCATAGTTTTTCTTTGTTTCACATAAAATTATTTAATAATTATGTTGGGGATTAAAAACTCTATTAAACTTGGTAATTTTTTCTAACTTTTATGTTCTTGATTAAATTTAGATATGAACTTACATAAAATGAACCTTATCAACATCATGGATTTAACCTAAAATTAGGATTAAAACAATCAGAATTGTGATTTTGTTCATTCAATTTATAACATTATCAAATCCTAACCCCTTTATTGTGCAAAATTAGTGTTCCCCTTTTCTTGATTCCATGCATCTTTATCTATCACAGTCTCACTTTCTTCTTCCTCTCTCTAGAAACATTGGCATTAGTGTGATGATACTTCGCAAATATTTTGAGAGTGCCTCGTAGCTTTCTTTCCCGTGCCTCATTTCATGCCCAGGATCAAGGAGATGTATCCTTTGTAGCATTAATGCTTAGAACAATATTTTTTAAGCTAGGTGTGATTCTTAAGAAAGCTAGGGAGAAAGTAACATAACTTTAATTATCATCAAACTTATGCATTAGTGATTATGCTCTAACATCCCACTCTTTCATGCATTTTGGCATGGTTTGAGAGATAAAGTAACCAATCAATATCCTCAATAAAAATAATATACTTGGTGGTCTTATGAGTAATTTCCTTTAGTTTTTTGTTTATATGGATCATGAGAAGCTCCAAATAATAAACATTTGAACCTAAATAATAAGCAATGAATGTAATTTTGCTAGATTGTCATGTTCCTAAAAGCCTATAACTCAAGTAGAGTCTCTTCATTGCTTTTTTAGTATTTTGACATAATTATCACCTTTCAACAAAGGCCTCAAGATCTATTACAAAAAAAAAACCTATTGAGATTGGATTCTTATGGTTAAATAGGAGGGGAGTATGCTCAAAATATGAACATAAGACACAATGCTCATGCATCAGGATGATGATGGTTAACAGATTTCTTTGAAGTGTTATTTAGATGCTTGAAAAGCATTAAAATAAAGTTCCAAGATCACCACAGTTTTGATGACTTAGAAAATTAGAATATTCAAAAAAAAATATTTAATTTTATGATTATCTAAAGTTTTATATTATTATTTTTATAACTCATAGAAAAATTATATTTGAAATTATAAAATATATTTCTAATTATTTTTATTGAAATTTCAATTTATTTATTAAATTATTTAATTGTTAATTAAATTTTTATATTTTATTTAAAATATTATTTTTTAAGTGTATAACCCATTTACTTTTTATTAATTAAAATATAATTATTTTTCCATTTTTCTTCCAGTCGACTTTAAAAAAGAATTTAAAAAAAAAAAAACTTTCAAATTTGATCCTGTTCATGACGATGACGCTTCAAATGTTCTTCCACTTGAATTTAAAAATAACCTTTCAAATTTGATCACTGTTCATGAAGATGACCCTTAAAAAAAAATACATAAAGCTGGCCAANAAAAAAAAAAAACTTTCAAATTTGATCCTGTTCATGACGATGACGCTTCAAATGTTCTTCCACTTGAATTTAAAAATAACCTTTCAAATTTGATCACTGTTCATGAAGATGACCCTTAAAAAAAAATACATAAAGCTGGCCAAATGTGTGAGGTTAGTTGATTGGCTTCCGCGCCTTTCGCGGCGCCCGCAAGCTTAACCTACTCCTTGAAAATGACCTAAAGTAAAGCAGGTTTCCATGGCGGAAAAGAAGCGACGGGGTTTGTGGACGTGCTCGCAACTTAAAGCTCATATTACGATTCGCGTTACTATTGAAAAATATATGGAAGGCCCCATACACTCATTATTTTACAGCAATGAACTCCAGTGCTGTGGAGATTTAAGTATGGATTCATCCTTTGTCTCAGTGCTGTGCTGTGATAAAAGGAGCAACTAGACGAAATAAGCCAAAGGACCGATTGATATAGCCAAGGTTATGAATTAAGGTACTGAAAAATATTGCTCCCTGCTGTTTTGCCTTTCAAAACTATGTGAAATTATGTCTCGTTGCTTTCAGTTTTAGACACAGAGCATCATTCACGCATTATTTATTGACCAAAGCCATGGTACTGGTAGGTTCTATGATTTCAAAGCCATTGCAACTATGGTACTGATAGGTTATATGATTTTGGCAAAACGCAAACCTCAAGTCTGAGGCAAAAACGGAATGGTAATTTTGTATGGTTTTTTTTTAATTATGATAGCTCGGCGGTTGAATTATGAAAATTCATGGTTTAACTTTATTGATAAATTTTATAGGGATGTTTTGAAAATTACAAAAGGCAGTATTGAAATTATGAAAGTTTATGATGCCACTTTTATTAGTGTTATCAGTGTGTCTCTCGTATTGAAATTATGAAAGTTTATGATGCCACTTTTATTAGTGTTATCAGTGTGTCTCTCGTAGCGTGGAAGAATCAAAGTAAGGTATGCGGTTAGGGTTATTCTTATTTCAACTTCCCTTCAAGATTTTTGGATTCCATTGCAGTGCTTAAGGTTTCTGCCTATTCATAGAGATTTTGGATTTTAATGCATTGTTTAAGATTCATCCATTTCATATTTTTTATACAAAATATAAAAAAAAATTGGACTTTCAATGCATTGTTTAAAGTTTCAGTCCATCTACTTCATCTTTTCCATACAAAATATCTAAATAAACTTTTTGGCTTTCAAAACATCATAGTAAATAAAATTTTTGACTTACTCTACTTTATGTTTTCCATACAAAATATCTAAATACATATTTGGACCTCCAACTCATTATTTAAAATGCTTATTTTATTTAAGTTTTGATTAAACTTTCTATTTTGGGGGTTTTTTACAGGAATTTGGCTATGTAAATTTGATAAAATTGTTATTTTCTATTGTTTAAATTGCATTTCTGAATGCATAAATGGATTCAGTGTGCTGAAAAACCCTTGAAACACTTGGATTATACAAACTTAGCCACTCAAATCTGCAGATCCAACCATTCCTTACCTAATTTCGGACAAAAACTGCCAAAAATAAAACTTTTAGACTACTGCTTTTACTTTAAGCTTTCCATACAAAATATCTTCCCAGTGAATAATTGTACATGAGCCACAGAGATATTAAAGACAACTAGCATTGAATATAAATAAAAGTTGTTGTCTAGTTGTTTTAAGAAATGGTTTTTTTTCTATAAATTTGTATAAATAAATTCAGCATGTTTAAAAACTTATGAAAAACTGGGATTATACAGAAATAATCAGTAAATTTAACAATTTCTAACAGGATTTCGAACAAAATGTCCCAAAAAAATATCACAAAAATCTAAATAAAATGCTCTGAATCATCTTTGTATTCGTATGATTGTATCATGTCAAAAGTTAAAACAATGTCCTATTCCTTCAGCTACCCTGAACTATTGAAAGTGGGGCACTTTGCAGGGTTCGAAACCATGAATCCTACCACTCCCATTCCTCATTTTCTCCAAACCCATTCCTCATTTTCTCCAAACCCAACATCGTTATTTTCAATTTTTATTCATATATTTAAAAAATAATTCACTCGAATTAGAGATTAGGGTGTGAACCATGAAAAATGCGTACGTAAACCATGATTTGGCTTTTGTGACAGTCTGATTTATCAGGTCATAACGATGGCTCTTTCCTCATTAATTCCTCGGCACGGATACAGATTCTGGGGACAAAAATGATCAGTTACGTAAAGCGAGGCACCGAACCGCTTGTTCACGTCTCATGCATTCGCGGAGATTCAAGAGTATGTTTGGACTGGGGAGTTTACCCTGGCATCTCTCGAGCCTCGGAATCAAAAGTCTTATGAATATATTATAGGAGGACTGGAAAGCGGCAGCGCTAAAGATTGTTAAACCTTCATTACATTCCAATCTAGTTATTGATAGATCTCTAGCCTGCCCAGAGATCCAAGATGGACTGAACTGAATAGATTGGCAGATGGAACCAATACGGCAAAAGAAGAGTGATCAGGCCAAGGAGCAGGCTCCCTTTTCTGGCTGTCAATAAGAAAACCTACTGCAGGTTCGCGAGGGTTGTCTCCTGAAATTTAAGACGTCCATCGAACACGCATCAATGTCAATGGTTGAATTTGCTACCTACCTATTCGATGGTCTGAATGCACAATTGACTTAAATTCGGAGTGCCTTTAGTGCTCATTTGCAGCGAATGGATTTTTTATCTTGAACATTTTCTGCTGAGTTGCTTGCTTCTTGTTACTATTATACCATCGTGCAGACTATGCTCTCTGCAAAATTATTATGATGTATAACAAATCAGTAATAATTTTCATATAGTTTACGATGTAGAATTTCTATCTGTGAAGACAAGACGTAGGAAACTTGTTCTGAATGCAATATTTGATCAATGCCCTCATTTCTTCCTATGCCCAAACTTTATGCCAGCTATGTAGTTGATTGATTCCTATTTCAGACGCTTTTACTAAATATTTCTTCTCGTATTTTACTTCCAAGTTCCAATTTGTGTATTTTTCTCATCATTCTGATATTTTATCTTCATCTAAATACAGACTTGTTTGCCAGGTGCTTGCTGATTGTTTGACTTTCCAGCAGTTCAATTCTGCATTTCAAAGTTTCTTCAGCCTTTCTACAGAGAATACCTGTTAGAGCAGCATATTGGTTGACTCTTAATACCCATCCAATGAAGAAGGCTACTTACAACTTTTCCCAGTCAAGGCCACTGGACAATCATTTTAGTACTAGGGACTCCAATCTGCTTCAAGAAAATTTGAAAGGTACACGTTCTGGTCTAATGCTGAAAGCTGCTATTTGTGGATTCCTAATTGGCAGGTCTATCTATGAAATATTTTGCATAACGTCAAATAAATTCAGGCATGTCTCTCTCTGGTCTAAATACAACAGGAAATCAATTTTATGGATGTGGAACAGTGTCTTTGTGTATTATAAATATTAGGCCTGAGGGTGCAGTGCTTATTTCTTTTGCAGGCATGGATATTGGACTAGCCAAAAATAAAGACCTAGCGACTGGGTCTGATGACGGGCTTGAATCAAGCATCATGGATATTCATCACAGTTGTTCAAATGATATTTATAGCACTGCAAATTCGGATACCCTGATAGAGAACGTGCTGAAATTGCAGCCTGACCTCCATAACTTAAAAGAGAGGGATGAAAGACCAAGGACTGGATCTGAGAGAAACAGAGATGAGTATGGGGTTCCAGAGCAAAAGATCAGACCGTTCCATATCGCAATTCCCAAGCTGAAAGAAGAGAATGAGATCCCTCAAAACATGAGAATTGGCGAATCAGGTCAGAGAATGAATTCACAAGAACATAGTACCAGTTCCCAAACTGTTGGATATAATAATTTAGAATCCCAGATTGATTCAAAACTTATGCGAAAGGAATTTGCCGAAAGTACTGATGTTTTCCAGAAAGAAAACTTTAGTATTGAAGCAGAATTACAAGATGAGATCAAAAAAGGCCAGAAGTTTCAGAGGGCAATTGAAGATTTGCAGAAAAAGTTGATCTGCTTAGAAGAAGAGAACATGGCTCTCAAAACGGTATTGCATAGTCCTCTTAAGAATAGTGATGGGGCCAAAAGGTTAATATATGACATTGAAAACAATGGATGGGGTGGAACCTCTAATTTATTGGTGGAAAATGAGGATCTGAGAACTGATGATTCTAGGAAGTCTGATTCAATGCAAGAGCAAATTACCCTTTTGCAACAGGAACTACAAGCTAAAACTGAGCTTGTTGAGATCCAACAGAAACAAGTAGGGGATCTCCTACAAGCACTAGTGAAAGGCAACTGTGAAAACGCCAGATTAACAAGCGAGCATAATAGATGTATGGAAGAGCAAGGTGATGCCAATACTTTGCAGGCAGAGCTTGAACGTGCTCAAGAAGTAAAACAGAAACTACAAAAGGAGCTTTCAGCAAAGCTCAATGACCTTAAGAACCTTCACATTATGTTCTCTGCCTTAGGAAGGGAGAAAGAAATCATGGCAGCAGAATTGGTACGGAAAGCCAGAAAATTGGACGACATGGAAGAAGACTTGAATGACCTAAAAGAGCAAAACAAGACACTGTCAAACAAGTTAGAATCCTATCCCACGAAGAATAAAACCAAAAACCGAGATATCCAAGAAGCAATTGCTTCACTTCAGAACCGCAACAAACTATTGGCAGAACAAGTGCTCAAGACATCAGAAGAATACCGTTCCGTGAAGAGGAAATCAAAAGATCTGCATGAAGAGAACAGTGGATTCAAGAGGGAGATGACTAACCTCAAAGCTTCCATACTAAAACAGGAAAAGCTTACTCGTGTTCTGGAATCAGAAAGGGCTACAGTTGTGAATGAGATCACCTGGGGTAAGCGGCAATTGCATTTTATGCTGAAAAACTGCGAGTGCTTCCAAAAAGAGACAGAATCGTTCGCAGAGCAACAGTTAACGAAGCCTGATAGTCAGGAAAGTCTCACAGAGGAAATTGTTTTTCTTGAGCAACTCCTGCTTCACTTCAAGGAAGAGATCGCCAGTATCAAGGCAGAATCTGATAGAGGGGTAAAAGAGAATAAAAAACTCAAGGAGCAAATGGCAATGCTGCAGAATGACCTGTTGTGTCTGCGTGATGAGAATAGTGTATTTACACGAGAAAAATACCTAGATGAAAACAGAGCTTGTAGTATCAAAAGACAAGAAGATGAAAACAGAGCTGGTAGTATCAAAAGACAAGAAGATGCACCAGACGTTCTATTTTGCAAACAAGAAAATCTTCAGGCAGAGGTGGCAGACATCAATATCGAGAAAAGCAAGTTCAAACTCGATGATGCCAGAGATCTCAGAAACCAACCACAATTAAACGAAATGTGTATGCCCCAAAAGCAAGAGGATGCGGTGTTTTCACCTAAGATGGCCCCTGGTTCTGAGGCCAGGCCCCCAATGAACCAAACTATGAAGTTTCACGTAGTCTATGATTTACAGAAATGAAAACCATATTCATCAGAAGCTCTACTCATTGATAATAATAATGCACAGGCATTGAACTGGACACCTGACAATGGTGGGAGATTTTACTACATTGGAGGACAGTGACAGTGGAGTCTTAATGGCTAAGAAAACATCGGTCAAAATACGTTATAACCTATATGGTGACATGAATTTGTTATATGGCAGGTCTTTGGGATGTAATTATGAATCTCTGTGCTCTTCTGTATATATATACGTCCAGTCTAACTTATAGCTCAAAAGTATGCTTGGGTTATTCTCGAGTGCAGTACGTATTGCACTTTTTCATTATTTCTTTGCAACTTTCAGTGATAGTGAGTTAGTATGGATTGGACTTTTCTATGGTTTTTCTCCTCATCTTTCAATAAGTTAGTATTGATTATATATATTTTTAAATATTAGTAAAAATAAAATGTGTAAGGGTATGTTAACATTGGCTTGTTGATCTCAAGAGATAGGGTATTCTTTAGAACTCACATTGTTTGGGATATGAGACACATCCTTATTATGGGGCCAAAGCCATTACTTTAAATGAGGGAAATGGTTATGGAGTGTGGAATGCAATATATTGTTATTCACTATTATTTAAACTGTTTTATCTACCATATCAAAGAAATAAATATTAGATGAACAATACAAAATAAGAACTAGAAATTCAATGTAAAATAGTCAACAATTGAATAATACAGTTTTATAGTGGTATTAATGATAGCATAAATACTAAAGAAGTTCACAGCAAACACATCACAACACCATTACTCCTCTTCAAAAAAATGTAATGTTTTAAATGAGTTCTCAAATCTATAAAAAGAAAAATCCCTTATTATAATGCATTTTGGGGTTTATATAGCCTTCAAGTTGCAATTGCTTATTGGGATTCCTTGTCTTCTCTTTTGGCAGTAACAACCTTTCAACTTCCTTTTTTTTTCCTAAAAACTGTATGAATTATATATTATGTACAACTTAACTATAATTGATCTTTTTTTTTTTATCTTGGATGTAGACCATCCAAACTTCATGCTGGGAATATGTGCCTACGACACATCTAAATAATGATTGCTCTAGAGAAATTTCATCTGATACTAGTTCTTTGGACATGGGGCCAATTTCTCTCTTCAACGTGCTCAAAAAGGAGTTAATTAGATTTATTTCCTTAGAGGGGTCAACAATATGTTCTTTTAGTGATTTTGGGAATCATCCCAATCACACTTCTTTTATTATTATTGCTATCCCCCAGCTAGATAAGGCTACATAGTACAAGTGGTTTTCTTTTTTTGTCATCCTGAAAAATCTTCAGTGTGTTTTTTTCTTCTATCGACCATTTCTTCATCTCGTCCATGGTGAGTTGGAAACAATAAAACAACACCTTTTTGTCTTTAAATTTGTCTTAAAATGTAAGAAATTGAGTGGAAATGCCCTAGAACTCCACGAGAAGTTCATACATTTTCTTTTGGGTTGTACCAAGCTCATCTTGTAACTCAAAGGTGTAGGCTTTGAATTTTAGTAGATTGGTCATGTCGGCTTTGTAATGAGTTACTTTTTGTTCCAATGTCTTGATCCTCAACTTGTACTCTTCTTATTTTTTGGCCATATTCCTATTGTTTAATTCAATTCCTAGGCCTGTGAGATTGCCACCACTATTGATGATGTGGTGATGGGGTCTCTTCTGGTGTCATCCATAACGGCGGTCTTAGTCATGACCGTGACTTCTAGGACTTCATGTAGCTTTAGCTTATTGTGCAATTGTTTCACTGTCTTTTTCCTTTCCTTTTGATCCAAGTGGACATCAGTGGCCACCCGCCTATTCCCACTAGCTCACATATAAATTTCATCTTGGAAGTTTCAGTTTTCATTTTGGCAGTTTTTTGTAGCTTTTCGAGTCCTAAACTTCTGGGGCCATTTTGAGGCCCTAAACAATGTCTTTTGGGCCCGCCACAGTCACATTGCAAATGGAGTCAGAGTGTGATGGCATAATATGTATTCCTCATATATACCTTTCCAACGGGTTATTGTGTGCCTGAAATGGAGATCGTATGCAAATGTGAAGACCCCAGGAAGTTGATGTACCAACTTACCCCAACAGGGTCCACACAACTTTTGGTGCTTCATCTCCTAGGGTTAGGTTTTTGGCATTTATGTTTGATTTAAAAATTCCTTTGGAGCCTCATTGTAATCAGCTTCTTGTGAGTGCAGCCATCACATCTCTTCTTAGAGATAAGCCGCCACCATTATAGCAAGCTTGTTTCAGTCTGCATTTTATAGTTTCAGCATATTTCTTTATTGAATAGAAGCCAAGTTTTATTGTATCTCTTTTATTGTTCATTATATCTCTGTGTTAATAATATAAATATGTATTCATTTCGTTATGCTCATAAAATCCAGATCAGTGGTATCAGAGCGTTCTGCTCCTTGTCGTTCTTAGTACATGTCTCCGACGAGGTCAGGGTACAAAGAGTTGGGTCTCGAGCTTGTTTCTCTTGAGGACAAGAGCTCTCACACACCCAAGCGACCTTCCATAGTGGGAGAAAAGAAAGACAATGGGACAGGAGATCCTTTCAAATTGTTGCTCAAGGAAGCCCTCGCGCAACAGAGGAACGAGACGATGGATAGTTTTGTGCAAATCCCTCGACGATTACCAACAGGTGACACATCTTCCTCGAGTAGAGGCGTCGCCCCCTTCAAGGTACAGATCAAATTTGATATTCCTATATTTGAAGGTAAGATAGACGCAGCTGTTGTAGACAAATGGTTGAATCTGCTAGAAGGGTATTTTTCTGTCCATAATTTTTCCAATAAAGAAAAGATTACATTTGCGCTCCTCGAAGTCATCCTGCGTGTCAAAGATTAGTGGGAGACTTTTTGTGAGCAAAAGGCAACAGAGGAACCCTCATTATTTACAGTCGCACTC
>SNQJ01S0005355.1:207696-219810 GCA_010110895.2 Picea sitchensis | reverse complement strand
GGTATTCCAATTATCGACTAAGATACAATTTTCGAAAGAAACATACATGCAATAAAATGATGGCAAGAAAAATAGTTTCCTTAGCTCTAATCATCAATCACACATTAACACAACAAATTTATTTCCATCATTAAGAACAAGAAATACAGCAAAATATTGAATCATCTAACTTATCAATAGATTTAGAAACTCTTACTGATTATGGCATCCATTCATGAAATAAAACCGAAAGTGATTCCTCTTCACATCCAATCACACATGCCTTTGATGAAAAACAAAAGTTTGTCTTCGGTCCTAAACAAGACTTCTCAATTAAGGTAGTTTAGAAAGAGTTCTTTACAATTCCAAAAATGAGGGTCTTTTCCAAAACCATCGACCCTTTTTAAAAGGTCAATCCTCTTATTTATAACAAATCATTAACTAAAAAAAACTGTCAAAAGTGCAAGCTAAGTAAAACAAAACATCGCCACATGGTGCTTCCATCTCTATGTCTTCTAAGAGTCATCAAATGGCTTCACTGAACTGGATGACTCTTCTCATACTCTAACCATTTGACGAAGAGTTCCCCACATGTGTTAGCATACGGGAATCTGTGTTGGTCCATCGGGGCCGAAAGGATCTCCTTTACTTCTACTTCCCGTGCCTGATACTTGACTATTTTGACACTTAACTGTTGTAATATTGTTCGAACCTTGATCAGGTGCTCCATGAACTGTTGTACTTTTCTTAGCACCATGTTCGCCACCTTTGCTATATTTTTATTCCATGTCGAGTCATGTTCTACATTTTGTTTGACTATGTCATGCAAGTCGACAAAGTCCTCGTGTGAGCCGAATTCTGGGAGACCAATGTCTTTCATCTCCCGATTGATCTTGACCCAGCTCCTCTTGCAATTGGACTATTTTTCTTGAATCTCCCACTCAGGTTCTTGGGCCATTTTCACCCAGTATTCAGTCGCCTTCCTTATCCGATCTATGTTGTTGTCCCTTAGCACTCAAACGTCGTGCTCTTCAGCATCTCATCCCTTTTGAACCACGTTGATGTAATTAATTATTTAAAATTCTTCATGGGCCTTCTCGTACCATCTTTCCACGTATTTTCAGGTCGCTAGCACCATAAGGGTGTCTTCTTGGAATTCAGTTATCCCTGCAGTGAAAAGGTGTCGTTCATCCATGAATTTTCTATAGGCGTCTTGGAACTCACTTCTCAAAAACACTATGGCCTGTGTGGAGTCCTGATAGTATTTCACCAAATGGCACAGATGCTTCAACTCCTTTAGCGTAGCAGCCAGTCTCTTCATATTTCCTCGCTCTATCCAAGGTGGCATCTGTGATCGCCATCCCTGCTCCGATAAGCTCGAACATCTTGGTATGCTCTGTGTTGATCAATTTTTCCTCTGTGGTGATGAGGATCAAACTATCCAACGTAAGCCTCCTCTTCTTAGTGGTTCTCTTCATGATGGCTTTCCTCTTTCGGTCATAAGTGATTTCTTGTATATCGGCAACCTCATCAACAGGTTCGGGGATTTGTTGTTATTCCCAAGTTAGAGTATTTCCCAAGCTCCTGATTGTGTATATTTGTTCAAGGTTGGGTTCATGAACCTCTCCTATATGTGTTATCAGACAAATCGGTAAGTGTGGACATGAACTGATCTCCCTAAATTCCACAGGAAGTTAGAACAAAACAAGACAGAACACAAACTTCACCTTAGACTTCATTGTCATATAAACTAGTTTAGAGAGGTACAAGTGACATACCTTTTAAACAACACTTGATCCTCGCTTGTGTGGTCCTTGTATCTCCTTATTTGATTTTACAGGATGGTGAACCTATTTAAGAAGCACAAACTAACAAAGAGAGAGAGTACAAAGATATATATATATATTCCAAGGAATTCTATGTATAAGATCAAGGAGTTATACAATAAAGCTAGGACACCTTTATAGGAAAGAAATGTATTGTTGCGTTATATTAAATGGAAAGTGGAGAATACAACCCATGCCTTGATGTTGCAAGGTCCCTTTCAATATCTCTTTGCTCCAACACACACACCTTTTCTCAAATGCCTTTGATGAAGAAGATCCACAATCTGACTTAAAGAACTAAAGTAAAGCTCTCAAGTATAATTTGTAGTACAACTCTTCATACATATGAAAGCTCTTACAAACCTTAGCCTTTTCAACCTTCGCCTTTTCCATGAGAGATCCCTCTTTATATAGGGTTAAAGAGGGATGGATGAGGATATTAGGATGATCCCACTAAATCAAAAAATAGAGTAAGATCCAAACCGATCGGAGGCCACCTCATCTTCTAGAAGATTCCCTTCTAGAACATTCGTGAATTTTGACTTTTCCCTTGCTTAAGCATCGTCGCACCCCATGCACAGGTAGCCTGCGGCGATCCTTCAGTCCATATTTGGTGCAGAGTGCGAGGATCAAGAATCGTCGCACCCTAAGCATATAGCAGGATGCGACAATATTCCTTGTCATAGTTTTTTAGGGAGGAAAAGCAAACCACTTTTCTCATGGAGAAAGTCTTTTTTAATATTTTCAGGGAACATGTCAGTGAGTTAAGCACATGTCGTCAATTGATCACTGGGGTGACAAAAATAATGTGTAATATTATGTCCTGATGGATTGGCCTCTGGTTTTTTCTCATCGGGTGGTAAGGCCAGCCAAACCGAGGAATCAGGGGCGGGTTTGGTACTTACTAGGTAATCGGTTGTTGAAATGTTGATTTCCTATTGTGGAATTTCTTCTTCCTGTTCAACCAATCCTAGCTCATCCTTAGAGCTATCCATTGGGTTTCTTGGTATGTCAAGTGGCTCAGCATCTAAGGCACTTTCTACCTCATGCTTTCTCTACGTACGTCTCTGAATTGGAGCATCGAGACCCAGGGTAGATGCTCTCTTAGGTTCTTTCTCCTCTGTAATATGCATTGGGGTCTCCAGGGACACCTCCGGAATCTCCTCATCATCGTAGATGGTTATCACATAAAACAATGAATTTGGTACACTTGTTCTCCCTAATGTCCTCACTATCTTGGGCTGGGTTGAAATTTCCCCTGGTGATATGATCTGTGGTGGTGGAACTTCAGGGTTTTCTAACCTGGTGATTTCTTCAAGTTGCATCGGCTCTAGGCCACTTGGTTCGCCTTGGATTTTGATTGGGTCATCAGTGGGAATCCTCATCATTTCTATCAGGTCAGGGTCATTTTTCAATTGATCAATGATTCTTTGTGCCCCTTCTAGCAAGAGAAATCCCCTTTTTTATTCCTTTGTTGTCTATGTCCCTTTGATTTCTTCCCTGTCTCTGAGGGCCTCTTAGGCCCACTGCTCTATCATTTCCACCTATTCATCCATGCTCATGGCTTTGAATTTGGTCATATTTTGGTTGGCCATTCTCTATACCACCTCATCCCAGTCCTAGGCACACTTTTTGAAGATTTCGTCCACAAACTTATCATGAGCGTACAACCAACAGGATGACACCTGCGAAGCATGTTGGAGGACCAGGCCTTTAGGGTCGTGCTTGTAGAATCGTCATGTGGGGAACCTGCATTCCAGTTGGCTAAGCCCTTCTTATTTGGCTTGAGCAGTATCCTTCACCAGATAAAACCCCACATGGAAACCGTAGGGTATGAAAGCCCACTTTCTATCCTTGACTAATGTGGCGTTGTAGCCCTGCAAGATAGTTTGATAGCAGATTTCTCCCACAACGAGTCGGTTTGGGACATGAGCTGGTAGGATATGTGGTGCTCTGGTGGCCCCGAACACCCTGATGTAGGTTGAGTGTTTGTCTAAATACCAATGACTTACCTTTTCTACCATCGTCTTGGTTGTTGCGGATAATCTTGGGCATTCCTTCTTAAAAATAATAAAATGAATGTTGGTGATGAATTCATCGCAGATGRGTGCATAAGATTTTTTGTACCTTTTCTCCCATATTATGTTGAAGTAGACATGGACTGAGATCTCCACAACATGCCAGYTTAAATTCATGCTGGCAAAGACATTCCTTGTGCACATGGCATCGAGCAGGTACGAGGCCATGTAGAAAGTGGGTGCTTCCCCTTCTTTCGACGTTTGAGCCTGTTGTACACATATGCTCAGTTGTTTATAAATTATTTCTCCCCAGTTGAAGTTGCTCCCAGAGATCACCATTGTGTACGACAAAGGCATCCATGCTTCCAAAACTTGGAGCAGTTCTTTTCTCCATATAGCCATGAGATGAGAGCCATCAAATAGATGTATGGATCCCTCAAGTTAATCATTCCATGCTAGCCATTGCTCCACTTAGTGAACTTCTTGTCCTCCTTCCACCATGAGGCCATCAACTGACTGGTGTCATGGAATTCATAGAAATTCACCATGAATTCTATGTTGAGCCGCTCCTCTGGGTCCCTGAGCTTATAGTACTTATGGAATTCTGTCGGGAGGAAAAATATGACACGCTCGCCCTTTTCATCGTTGATAAAGCACTTATGCCCATCTGTATGGTCGATCATCCATTTCAAAACCTCTATGCAAGTGAAAATCGGGGTTATGTTGACCACCATGTGTAAATATGATCATTGAATATTTGGGAACACCTGGTCATTGAGCGCCCTTACGTCCGAGTCGTTGTGTGGGATATACTCTGGGTATTCTTCTCGGCTAATTCTGTTGAAGAGATCCCCCCCACTGTGGGAGCATTGATTTGGATCTGGTGCTTGCTTCTATATCACCGAAGGCCGAAGGCTAGACAAAATCTTTCTTTGTTGATGTTTTAATGACATGCTCCACCCTGGGAGCATATTCCTACTGCCTTGCGGTCCTCGAAGAATAACCTTCACCTATTTCAGCTTCTTTCAGCTTGGGTTCTCTCGGTGAGCGTCTGGTGGTTGGCTTTCTCAACGGCATGTTACCTGTAACTTGTTTAGCCTAGTTTTGATGAAATGAGGGTCAGTACAGTCTCGAGATGCTCGCTTTGCTCCTTCGGATGCTCTGCAATTCAAACTTGTGCGCAGAATGAATTTGTTCAAAACCGTTCTAGCTATTTAAACAGGGATGAACTTATGTTGTCGCATCAGCCATTCAATTTAGGTTATGAGTCTAATTTCATTAAATCTTCCACCAGCTCTTCAAAGATATTTAAAATTAAATTCATCGTAGGTTGACAGTGCAGGCGTGGGTGGTAATGTGGTCTATCGATGATTTCAAATTGTTGTTGTCTAATCGGTGCACAAGGTAGCAACAAATGCAAGATTAGGCATTAACTAGTCTATTAAATGTCCAAATCTAATTGTATCTTATGCCACAAACATCCCATCATTTCTCTCATTCAGTTGGTGGATCGGGGGTCAAGATTATGCTTCAAACATTTTCGTTCATATCTCCTTGCAAAAGATTTGATGCCATTCGATCTTGTTGTATAGATCTGATGTGGCAAAGATGACTAGGAGGCGTGACTGGGACCCAGGGAACCTTAAAATGACTCAAGGTGAAACTAGGCCATACAACCCCCTTACGTGGTAAAGACATGTGGCATTCGAGACCAGTGACTTCATTTTGTCTTGTTAATTGGAATTGGGACTTTATTTAAGATACACATTCTAAAACCCAATCCTATCTTTCTGAAGTCGAAAAGTATCAAGGATCGGTGATCGGCGATAAACCTACCCAAGTGCTCTCGAATAGACTCTCTTGAAAAAGTCCTGATGCTGAAAATGCATCAGGGATCGGCGATCGGTGATATTTTTTTCGCAGACAAAATGATTGTTGTAACCTTTCTAGATTTCCCCGACCCTGATAATGTGCATCAGTCATCGGCTATCGGTAATTTCTTTGCGTCCTTCATTAATGTCTATCCTTCTCGTATTTTGACGATGTCGAAGGGGATCGGCTATCTCTTGAAACTTTGTGCAAATAACTTACGCAAACCAACTCCACCTTCTACCAATGACAATGGGGATCGACATTTGGAGACTGTTGTAACTGTGTGGTTCCTTTACTTGCTTGAATCTTTTTCCGACGCCGAACTTGAGCATGTTAGGTGCAGTGTTAGCTGTCAATTTTCAATTCGGGTGTCAAGACATGAGGTTTCACAAGTTCAAACAAANTGCGTCCTTCATTAATGTCTATCCTTCTCGTATTTTGACGATGTCGAAGGGGATCGGCTATCTCTTGAAACTTTGTGCAAATAACTTATGCAAACCAACTCCACCTTCTACCAATGACAATGGGGATCGGCATTTGGAGACTGTTGTAACTGTGTGGTTCCTTTACTTGCTTGAATCTTTTTCCGACGCCGAACTTGAGCATGTTAGGTGCAGTGTTAGCTGTCAATTTTCAATTCGGGTGTCAAGACATGAGGTTTCACAAGTTCAAACAAACCTGACTTGATGATAAGAGTCATGAAAAGAAACAAAGATAAACCATTTGCCAAAGTGAAATTGATTCATACAGTGAAGAAAACAAGTGGTACCCAAAAAGTGATAAAATTTCATAAGGATTTTAGGGTGTGTTGAGTGCTCAACGGGTACATGAAATATAAATCTACTGCTCCAATGGGACAGGCAAGATCCTTCACCGAGATCAAGCAAGACCCTCTTCATGAATTTTAAAATTTGAAGTCAGAGTCTCATTTCATTACAAAAATCAAGGAGATCAAGTAGAAAGAAGGGGAAACAATCTAGGATTATGACCAATGGTTTGAAATCTTTTTGGATAGGTTGACATTCCAGATTCAATAAGTGCAGCACCGAGAGTGGTTCATTGCAGGAATTGCAGGATCACTACGTGATATCCAAGTCTAACTCACCCAACATAAGGTTACGACTCAGGCCGAGGCAGTCGAAATCATGATGTGATTAGACACTACACTGGAAGGCGTAGAGACATTGGTTGGGTTGGTGCAGGTTCAATTGCAAATAGAAAACCTAACAACACAAGTGCAAGATATAGCCAAGGATAAATTCATGCACAAGCACATATGGTGTAATACATTTCATTCAGAGGGGCATCATCGTGATGATTGCATGGTCCTTCCAAATTATGTGGTGACAAGCACGTCGAGTCCATTTCCATCGGGACAGTTGGAATGGTGTGAAATATGTAGATAGTGGGGGCATGTACCATCCCATTGTCCAGACAATGACTCACACACCATTATGTGAGTTATATAGTTGTCACTCCCTCCAATTAATGCAAGACAATACTAGGGATGATTTCTGGGTACAAGAGGAGCAAAATGGTGGTGAGCGTAATGACATTGACAGAGGTGGATATCAAGGAGGAACCAAAGGTGGATATAGGTGTAGTTACGACCACATATATGGTTGAGGAGGTGGTAGACACACCACATGTTTCAATTGCGATGAGATTGTTCTTGTCTCACAAATTTTCACTTAGTCACACATGCTCTGTGCATATAGTTATAGTATTGAACATGTAACCAAATATTTTCCTGACTTGCTGGAGAAGTGGGAGGACAAGAGGACGAAATTTAACATGGTGCATGTTGAGCCACACAAAAAAAGAAGAAGAATGGAGAAGCATATCTTCATATAGTAACTTGCGGAGGGAGAAAGATTGGGGCAGACTTTGAGCATGGTGAAGGCTTGGGACAACAACCATATGGAAATATCAGGAAGAAACCCCTGCCCCCTCCTAATTTTGATGTTTTTCAATAGAAACAGTATATGCATGAGGTGCATAGGGCCCTTGAAGAAGAAAGAGCATGCAAGGAATTGCAATGCGTGACTGAGAGGTCTCTTAAAGAGGAATGGGTCCAAGAGGAAGTGAAAAGGGTAATGTAGAGGTAGCTAGAGGAGGCACAAATTTGCAAAGAAGTGTAGCAGGAGATGCAAAGGAAGCACAGATCTGTGAAGAAGTGCAGCGGGTGAGGCAAAGTTCATTGGAATAATCCCACACGTGAGAAGAACTACATTGCGTGATGGAAAGATCATTGGATGAGGCTAGCGTACTTTAGGAAATTCAATGCGCAACCCAAAGATCAATAGAAGCAGCAAGAAGACAAATTATGGTGTGATACACTGAGAAAAAATCCAATGAATAACAATGCCAGGAATAATTTCAATGCACAGCGCACGTAGAATCCTTATGCGACTTAGGTTGCATGGAAAAATTCGAGGAGAAATTTAATACCTTATTGCACTATTTTTTGTGCTTGATTAAGGATCCAGAAGCTGTAAGTAAGTTGACCTAGATGTTAACTTCTTGCATGAAAGAACAAGGAAAAGATCCCACCATATTGGCTTTGCTACCAAAGAGGGATGTCTTCCATGTCAACAAGCAAAAGTGTATTAGCCGAGAGTTTAAGATGACAACGGAGCTTTGTGGGTATGACATGGATGGAGTCATGTTGGATCTGGGATCTAACCTGAACATCTTTCCAAAGAAGCCTTGGGAAGTGATGGGTAATCCCAAGTTGGTATGGTCACCCATTCAGCTCCGATTGGCCAATTAATATAAAATCTATCCCATAGGCCGATTGGAGCAAGTCGAAGTCAACATAGAAGGAGTGAAAACAAAGGTTGATTTTGAAGTCATTGAGATCACGGATGAGTTTGATCCGTATCGTGCATTATTGGGAACTAACTGGACCTTTGATAATAATGCAGTGTTAAACTTGAAGAAGAGTCATATGTCCTTTGAAATTGACACCTTACGAGTGGYCGCACCACTGGACCTATATGAGGGAGACTGCTACAATGAGCCCGTAGATGAGGATGCACAAAGGTTGGGAGTTGAAAATATTTACAAGGTCATGGGGCACATGGAGGACTACATAAACTCGATCGCAAATGTATAATTAAGTTGGAGGAGTGTCAATTCTTATGACACGGATTTTGATGATGCCCTGGATAGATGACAGAATAAGCTCTATGAGGTGTCAACAAGGAGATCCTTACATATCTCAGTAGAAGAGCTCATGGAATACTTTATCTCCTATCGGTATGATGGGTTAGATCTAGTGGATTATCAATGCATGGATACAATATATTCCAGAGTATCATAGATTCTATGCTCTTGATACAGTATTGGTCGGCATCCATGTGCAATGGTGGGACGCATATCTAGAACCTTACCGAGAATGGGTGATCATGGAGGCATACATGCGCGAATGATTCAGACTTAGAGAAACCATACCCCACATCACATATCTTTGCGAAAGAGGGTGGTTAGAAAGAAAAAAAGGTGCAGTTCATGCCGTAAATATTTAATGTCCTCTCGCACTCGCCCACACCCACCCCCTCTACCACCAATCCCAAAATTTGTCAATGAAATAGCTTCCAAACCACCCACACTTCCTCTACATACAATGGTTGATTTCATGCGCCCCCCAGAACCATTCACTGAAATCCACCCATTTCCCCCCCATCTAATAGAGCCAGACGAGCTACATGCCAACGATGATGAGCTCATGCACCAATGGATACTGTAAGAACCAGATGGCCCTGATACCAAGCCCCTTGAGCCAAAGTTGATCGAAGGAACAAATACAAGGCCACATTTGACCCACTAGGTTCTGCTACAATTAATTATTTATAAAAGGTCGACTCAAGCTGGGATGAGCAAAACACATGTGTGGAAACCCCAGCTAAGAAGTCTTGCGTATGTACAGATAGGTCCCAAATATTTTTACCGAATTTTCACTACCGGTGATAGAAATGGGTTGTGGGTCACATTGATCACTCTGCTATGCATTATCACTCATCATCTATAATATTGTTGTAGCCAGTTCATTAACAGAAGCATGATTGATCTGATTCCACATTCAATACAACTATCACTTTCACCACTTAGTGGAAAGTTCGACATTCCCAACCTCCTCCCCAATCGTTATCCCACTTTAGTCACACATGCAGATAGGGTCATGGGACAGCCTTCTCACATTCCTAGAATATGAAATCATTATTAACCTCGTACCACAAGTACTGTATCTGGGATATGCCAACAACTTCATGTGAGTCTCGGATGGATTTCCTGGTAGATATATTTATCCACGGGGCATATCATCAGGACATAAAATAGGCATTGGGAGCTCTCCATATTAACTCTTGTGCCTCCATATTCTAAGTAATTGTTGGTCCATCACCTCCTCCCATTCATCTTACTTAACCCCCCTATCTCTCCTGACTCCACGATATAAATACCTGCTCTCCCCTAACAAATCCTTGAAGAAAATTCTCCATGTCATGTTCTCATTCTTTGTGTCACATCAACCCCAGTTCAATTTCCCCCTCCTTCACTTCATTCATGTCCTGATTCCACCACCTTTCAGAAACGTGTGCATCCCCTCCTCATCAATATCCTCTCATTCCCACAACTTGTTTCTTCCTAATATTAACATTGTATCATCAGTCGTTAGGTTGAATCTCAAATCTACTAACTTACCTTCTCTCTCACTTTTAAGTGTCATCATGCTTTATCCCCTTTTTTGATTAGGAGGGCCCATTCATCTAACCTACATCATGCTTTATCCCCTTTGTCAATGTATAAAGGCTTCCTATTTCACCATAAATACACTTCATCTATACCTCTGAGGCTTACACATATGCATAGACCCATTATCAATCCCCCCTCTCTCACCTCATTCCATATACCCACATCCCTCCTTCGATAGAGCGTACAGGCCCACCAGCTCGACCTGGATGTCATACTCTTAACAGGAAGGAAGACATGTATACTCTCTCTGGGCGGTGCCTTAATTATTTTCAGTTCTCGGTGCGTGGTCGTGTGCCTTAAGAAAATCCCCTATTCCCCTCCATAGACACTAGTGAAGGTCCAAGAGAGAGCATCTGGCTGCATTCACTCCAACTCCATATTTCACCATAGGCCTGCCTCAATAATTCACGGACCTGATTCAAGTTAACCCTACAACCTACATTGATGATTTTCTCTTACTCAAGTCCAGACCTTCAAGCAGCTTATTTTGTCATACAATTATTTGATCTTACTCTAATTTTCGACCATCCAAAATTCTACAGTTGGCTAGAGGATGAGCCGGATAATAGTGGTGGGGGGCCTGTTGGCACCCAAATTTTGCGCGCACGCACAAACGAATTTTTGCGCGATCATTTCATGGTTTTGCACGTATATAAGGAAATGCATAGATAAATGCCAGAACATGTGCATCGGACCAATTTTTGTCAGCAGTGCACCCTACCAAGTGTGCTTCGGTCTGATTGTTTTCAGTTTCACCATAAACCAAGAAGATGCCCACTAGAACCAAGAAAATAATCACCGGGAAATCTCCTTCAATGATTATTGCTAGTAGAAGTTGAAGACGTGGGGTGGCAAGAAGATTTGTTGGCCAAGAAGTTAAGATTTCCTCTAATGCAAAGAGTCTACGTGGAGCACTAACAAGCGCTAGAAACGTGCGAGGCATTTGGATTAGATAATCGAGTGGAGCAAAACAGAAAGAGACAACACTCCCCAGCATCGAAAGATATAAAAAGGATCTCCAATCTCAGAACAAGAATTATCTAGTTAGTAGGTGAAACAGTTGATTAGTTATCATCCTCGATCTCACTCTGAGCCTGTTGTTATCATGTGAAGTGGTGAATATTTTCTTATTTCTTTATTTGGTTTGATCCAAAACCAAGGTGCATGGTGAATCATATTGTATTGCCACTATTATAGATAGTAAGGATATGAAGTCATATGGTTGTCCTAAGCAATTGTTCAACGTATTGTATGTCTTGAATATGATATGATGTTTCTAGTAATAAAGATATGGTCCTTCTGGTCTATTATGTGTCTGTTGTGAATGAGTTGGTTGTGTGTGTGGATAGTTTTAATTATTAGTTATAAACTAGTATGTCAAACATGATTTATATGGATGTCAATTGTAGTGATGTTTCGTATATTTAATCTTCCATCTCTGAGACAAGACCTTATGGTCTCTATGATTCTCGATGCATCTCGGCTTAGACCTTTCTCGACCTTGGTTGAGGATTGATATGTTGATTCTTTGAGTTTTTTTTGGACACACTCTAGACAAACCCTGGGTCTAAATCTCCCTAGTGTTATGAAGGTCAATGTACATGTAAGCGTGGACCTAAATGGCGACACTACAACCCAAACTCTCTCTCTCTCTCTCTCTCTCT
>SNQJ01S0005355.1:172533-193328 GCA_010110895.2 Picea sitchensis | reverse complement strand
CATTCCTTCTCCTATTGTGTCACTATTGTAAATCCTTCAATCCTATCCCAAGTTGTTCTTAAGGGGGGATGTTAGGATATTTAGACACTTAGGAGTTATTTAATATCTACTTGGTCTAATGTGTCATTAGGTAAAAGTGTGTTTTTTTAGTATGCATTTTTAGTTAGGAAATTCGACAATCACGTTATGTTCCTGACATAGAGTGATCTGGCGGTTCATATTATCCTCGATCTTAATGGCCATTGATCCGTGGATTAACACTCGATTGTTCCATGATCTCTATTTAAAGAGCATGGAGGATCATTTGTCAATGATCGATTGTGAGAAACTCTCTTGTAAAATCTTTTTGTAATATTTTTATTTTGCATTAATAAACTGCTCCAAATGGCCGCGTTGGTTGGGGTCGTGGATGTTTCCCCGTAGGGGTTTTACCACGTGAAAACATCGGTGTGTTGATCTTTGATCTGGTTATGTGAGTGGTTATTGAAGTTGTTCGTCCTATGTTGGAATACATGTGTTGTCGAACAAAGTATTCTAATAGATGAGATAGCCTCGATACAGGTGTCCCAACTGATTTGTGGGTCTTCACTAGTAGGCTACCTCGTTCTGACATGAATTTAATTGGAGCAATTAAGGGATTAATACATTCTTTCTGGCATGAAAACAATAGGCTTTATTCCAACCACAAAGATGAACTAAAATTGAGAAGGGGATCTAGGGACCGTGAACCCCACATCAAACACGTTCTTGGCATGAAACAAACATAATTGTATGAGAGATTTAGGACAGTACATAGTGGAATTAACTTGGGCCAAAGATATTTCCATAAATGCAAGCCTTGGTATATTCTAATAAACACAATTTGCAACACATGTTGTTGTAGATATCACATTGAGTATCGTTATTATTATCATACACACACACATACATATATTCCTGTGTATTGCATAACACCCTTGTGCGGGAATGCTCAATTATATTGCCTTTGTCATCATCTAGAGACTTTTTTCAAAACATATTATGTACAAGGCCAGAGGTTTGTACATTCCATCAAAAATGTTTCTTAGATGGGACATGCCCCAGGTGCGGTGGAATTGCATTACTGAGCAAGTGCATCCATGTGAGCAATGAGTATGAATTTTGGAGGAAGGAAGTTGACTTGCAAAGCTTTAAATATGTCGTGTATGATATTGATGAAGGGCATGAAAGAAAAAATATACAATTGGTGACTTCTCAGGTACGAGTATGTGACTTCATCAAGGACTTGTTCAGAAATATACAACAATATGTTCAACATGTCCATGTGGCCTGATAGCAGGATGAGTATTTTAGAATATACATAGATACATTTCTTGTTGGTACTATTATCTTATCAGTAGTTGATTTTTCTTAGAACGACACCCTTCAACCGAAAAATGAGATTCAAAGTCAATATCATCACTCAAAGCAGGTCATCATAATGTTCCATGTCACATACAGGCATGGGCCAAATAGTAACGAAGAAAATAGAGTTATATTGAAGGAGTATCACTTCTACATAAGTGATGATAATTTCCATGACTTAGCCTATGTACACCATTGATTTCAATTATTTTGCAATCACCATAAGGAGAAGAACATACAGATGGATCAAAATTGGATTTGGTTATATGGTTGTGCAGGCCAGTTCAAAAATGCTCGTGTATTTCACTGGTTGTGTATGTTGCACAAAAATCTCAATGTACCACATATTTGAAACTATTTTGAGTCTAGGCATAGGAAAAGGGAGCATGATGGAGCAGGTGCATTCATAAAAACAACATTATGCAGGAAATAAATGAATTTCACAACTACTTCCCTCATTCAAGATACAAAATCCATTGTTGAATGGTGTTCTCCGATAAATGGAAAGGGAAGAAGAACCTGTGAAGACCAATCAACTAGGAAAAGGACATGTACATAGATATTTTTGGGATGTGGTTGATGTAGATCGATCACAGTCATATGACTGCAAAATAATCCAGGGAACTCGTGGATTCCATTCAATTCGAACATCATACAATGCAATAGTTGAAATACGAATAATAAAACTCTCTTGTTTTTGTGGTCCATGTAGTAGTAATGAATGGAATGATTGTGAATCCATGGACTGGGATGATAGATGAAAACGTGTATCACTCCCCATTGATCAACATATAGCTATGGAATTATCCCAGTTGGAGAAGGATCGATCAAATATTTTAGCAGATTGTGATCACGTCTCATATCTTGTACTGCCAGGTTTGGTGAATATTCTATTAAATTTTGAATAACTAGCATCAATGTTTTATGATTTGATCATTTAGTGGACTCATGTGTTGGCACTCCATTTTTTGTAGGGCACATATATGCAATGGTTTCCCCAAAAGTTAATGAATGGGGCACTAACTATTGGTTGGCACATTGCTTGTAGGGAAAGAAGACCCTCGTGCTCTTAGTAACAAACTCTAAAGGCATTGATTTTTGAATTGGGTTGATGGTTATTAAAGGAGAATATCTAACATGGGATGAAAGAACACAGAAGAAAGGTGGTTACGTATTTAAATATTATAGACCAGGTGAAACTATATACCACTTTACGAACTTGGTTGTTGGTACAAACCTCCAACTACAAACAATGTCAAGTAAGAACTCATCAAAGGTACGATACTTCTTTCCTTACTCTAAGAATGAGAAGTTAATGGAGACCATCAGTATTAGAAGTGATATCGATGGTCTACTTGAATGACCATAGGTATGTATACCACCCAATGATTTTCAGAAAGATAGGCTATTTCTTGCCTTTCCATGTCATGCCTCTCATTTCCTTGCCTTACCTTGCCTTTCCAAGTCTTGCCTTGTCATTGCTTGTCATTCCTTTCCTTTCCATGTCTTTCCATGCCTTTTCTTTCCTAACCTTTCCTATACCTAGACCTAGACCATGATCTAGGCTTATTCTTATACCTAAAACTAAGCCTAGACCTTTCATTTCCTTGCATTGCATTGTCTTATCTTCCCTTTCCTTGCATTGCCATGCCTCACCTTGTCTTGCCTTGGCTTTCCTTTTCTTCCCTTTCCTTGCCTTGTCTTACCTTGCCTTTCCATGTCTTTCCTTTCCACTTCCTTGCCTTGTCTTACCTTGCCTTTCCATGTCTTTCCATGTCTTGCCTTGGCTTTCCTTTTCTTCCCTTTCCTTGCCTTGTCTTACCTTGCCTTTCCATGTCTTTCCATTGCTTTCCATGCCCTTCCTTACCATGTCTTGTTATCCCTTGCCTTGCCCTGCCTTTCCTAGACCGTGACATTGACCATGACCTAAACATATAAATATACATAGACCGTGACCTTTACTTATACCTAGATGTAGACCTAGACATAGAACTAAACCTTAACTTGTCATGCATTTCCATGCCTTGCCTTGCCTTGCCTTGTCTTACCTTACCTTGTCTTGTCATTCCATGCCTTGACTTGTCTTACAATTTATATTAAACTTAACATGAAATGTTGACAACATTAATGTACAATTGTACTTCTCCAACACTTTTGTATATTTCCCTTGTGACTTTTCCTCATGTAACTTTAACTTTAATATGATATTAATTTAATTAGCCACTTACAAGTTTCATATTTCTATACAAAGTTGTATGTTTATTTTCATTTTTCACTCCACCCTTTGAAATTCAAAATATTTCTTATTATTTGTTGTGAAGTGAAGGAAAGAATATCATATTACATAGTGAGTAATCAATTTGTTGAATACCTCCACTAGAATTTGTTAAGACTCCTATATAAAAAATGATTCCAACTTCTTACTCTAGAATAGATTTTTAGCATCCCCACCCAACAATATTAGTCATGAGACAGGTAGCCATGATATAAGTTTCCAAATTCTGGCCCACAGAGGTCATATCCTCGTAATAATATCTAAATAAGCCTCACAAAATGGACCAAAAAATATTTTATGGATTCATTCTATGGTTGTTACGGTATTCTTGTATTTTGTGGTTCATTTTTATTATTAGGGAACTATGTCTAGCCTTGCATTTCCTTTCCTTTATTTGTCTTGTCTTGGCTTGGCTTTCCTTGCCTTTCATTTCCTTTTCTTGTTGTGCCTTGCCTTGCCTTGTGTTGCCTTGTGTTGCCTTGTCATGTCTAGCCTTGCCTTACCTTTGCTTGCCATGCTTTCCTAGTCTTGCCTTTCCTTGCCTTACATTGCCTTGTCTTTCCTTGCCTTGACTTGCTTTGACTTTCCTTTCCATGTCTATCCTTTCCTGCCTTTTCTTTCCTTTATTTCCTAGCCTTGCCTTGCCTTGCCTTGCCTTACATTTCCTTGCCTTGCCTTGCCTTGCCTTGCCTTGTCTTTTCATGGCTTGTCTTGCCTTGCCCTGTCTTGCCTTGCTTTTCTTTGACTTATATTTTCATGTCTATCCTTTCCTTTCCTTTGTTTTCCTTGCCTTGTCTAGCCTTGCCTTGCCTTTGTTTTCCTTTCCTTTTCCTGCATTACCTTCCCTTGCCTTGCCTTGGCTTAGCTTGCCTTGCATTGCCTTACCTTGCCTTGCCTTGCCTTTCCTTTCCATGCCATGTCTTGTCTTGCCATAGCTAACCTTTCCTAACCTTTCCTTTTCTTTCCTTGGATTTCCTTGCCTTGCCTTGTCGTACCATGCCTTTCCTAGACCTACACCTAGACCTGGACTATGACTATGCCTCACTAAGAAAAACCCTAGTTCTGGAGATCCTCCAAAAAATGATTTTCTAGGAAACAGAATGATAATGGAGTGGTACTCCTAGCACTAAACCGGTTTCATAATTCCAATGCAACTGGACGATTCATCCATCTGAAGCTCGGTTATATTTTTATGATGAGTTGCAACTCCCCTCATCAATCCATTCATTGACATGTTGACAATTTGGTCTGAGGGAATAAAATCTAAACCAAGCAGCATAAATAGGTTTCATAAGCTCCCACCCGTTTGTTTTTCCAAGTCTATGGTAACCACGCTATCCACAATCTACATGCACAATGTTCTTCAAAATCGATCCCTTGTTCAGAAATTGCACTATGCCTCACTGAACAAAACCCTAGTTTTGGAGATCCTCCAACAAATTATTTTCCGAGAAACTGAATGACGGTGGAGGGTTACCACTAGTTGTAACCTGGTGTCAAGATTTCAATGCAACCAATGGTTCATCCATCCAAGGCCCAGTTAGAGTTTTATCGCGAGATGCAACTCGGCTCCTCAAGCCATTCAAGGACATGTTGACAATTTGTTCACAGGGAATCAAATCTAAATCGAGTGAAACAACTGAGTTCCATAAGCTCCCGCATGTTTTTTTGGCCAAGGCCCAGGAAACCACACCACCTAAATCACTCAACACAATGTTCATCAAAATCGACCCTTTGTTCGGAAATTACATTGTGCCTCATTAAGAAAAACCCTAGTTTTGAAGATGCTCCAACAAATGAATTTTTATGCAACAAAATGATAGGGGAGGGGAACCCCTAGTTGTAACCCAGTGTAAATATTATAATGCAACTGGAAATTAGGTCATCTGAGGCTCGGTTAGAGTTTTATCATGAGTTGTAACTTGCCTCCTCAAGCCATTCAAGGACATGTTGACATTTTGGTCTAGGAGCATAAAATCCAAACCAAGCGGCATAATTGAGTTTTGTAAGCTCAGGCACGTATTTTTGTCCAAGGCCCATGTGACCAGACTACCCACAATTGTCTAATGCAATTTTCTTCAATATTGACCTCTTGTTCAAAAATTGCACTCTACCTCACTGAGCAAAACCCTAGATCTGAAGATCCTCCCAAAAATCATTTTCCAGGAAACGAAATGACTATGGAGGGTTACTCATAGTTGTAACCCAATTTTGAAATTACAATACAACCAATGGTTCATCCATCTGAAGCTCGATTAGAGTTTTATCCCGACTTGCAAATCGCCTCCTGAAGCCATTCAGGGACATGTTGATGTTTTGGTCCGAGAGCATAAAATCCAAACCGAGCGGCATAACTAAGTTTTTTAAACTCTCACACATCTATTTAGACAAGGCCCATGTGACCATGCTACCCACAATTTTTTAGCATTGTGTTCTTCAAAATCGGCCCCTTGTTTAGAAATTGCAATGTGTCTCAGTGAGAAAAACCCTAGTTCTGGAGATCCTCCAACAAATTATTTTTCGAAAAATAGAATGACATTGAAGGGGTACCCCTAACTATAACTTGGTGCCCCAATTCCAATTCAACCTACAGTTCATCCATCCAAGGCTCGATTAGAGTTTAATGGCGAGATGTAACTCGCCTCCTCAAGCCATTCAAGGACATGTTGACAATTTGGTCTGGAGGCATAAAATCTATACCAAGCATCATAACTGAGTTCCATAAGCTCTCGCACATTTGTTTTTCCAAGACCCACGTGACCACGATATCCACAATCTCTCGACAAAGTGTTCTCCAAAATTGAACTATTATTCAGAAATTACACTATGTCTCACTGAGCAAAACCCTAGTTTCGGAGATCCTCCAACAAACACTTTTTGGGGAAATGAAATGACAGTGGAGGGGTACCCCTAGTTGTAACCTGATGCCCCTCTTCCAATGAAACCAACATTTCTTCCATTTGAGGCCCAGTTAGAGTTTTATTACAAGTTGCAACTCGCCTCCTCAAGTCATTCAGGGACATGTTGATAATTTGGTCCAAAGGAATAAAATCCAAACCAAGTAGTATAAATGAGTTCTGTAAGCTCCCACATGTCTATTTCTCCAAGTACCATGTGGCCATGCTACCCACAATCACCCGACACATTGTTCTTTTAAATCGACCCCTTGTTAAAAAATTGCATTGTGCCTCACTAAGCAAAACACTAGTTCAAGAGATCCTCCAAAACATGTTTTTCTAGGTAACAAAATGATAATGGAGGGGTACCACTAGTTGTATCCCAGTGTCAAGAGTCCAATGCAACCAACGATTTGTCCATCGAAGGCTCGGTTATAATTTTATCGCGAGTTGTCACTCGTCTCCTCAATTCGTTCAGGGACATGTTGACATTTTGGTTCGAGGGGAATAAAATTCAAATCGAGTAGCATAACAGAGTTTTGTAAGCTCCCTCACATTTATTTGGCCAATTCCCATGTGACTATGCTACCCACAATCTCCTAGAATAGTCTTATTCAATATTGACCCCTTGTTCATAAATTGCATTGTGCCTCACTAAGAAAAATCCTATATCCGGAGATCCTCCAAAAAATGTTTTTTTGGGAAACAAAATAATAGTGTATGGGTACCGCTAGTTGTCACCCAGTGTGAGGAGTCTAATTCAATCAATGGTTCATGCATCTGAGGCCCGATAAGAGTTTTATTGCAAGTTGCAACTCGACTCCTCAAGTTATTCAGGGACATGTTGACATTTTGGCCCAAGGGCATAAAATCTAAACCAAGCGGCATAACTGAGTTATGTAAGCTCCTACATATTCATTTGATCAAGGCCTACACAACCATGCTACCCACAATCACCTAACACAATGTTCTTAAAAATTGACCCCTTGTTCGAAAATTGTATTTTGCCTCACTGAACAAAACACTAGTTCCGGAGATCCTCCAACAAACAGTTTTCCAGGCAACGGAATGACAGCGGAAGGGTACTCCTAGATGAAACCAGCTCCCCGAGTCCAATGCAATCAACATTTTGTCCATCTGAGGCTTGATTAAATTTTTATCGTCATTTGCAACTCGCCTCCTCAAGCCATTTAGGGACATGTTGACAATTTGGTCCAAGGTCGTAAAATCCAAACCGAGAGGCATAACTGAGTTTTGTAATCTCCCAAAAATCTGTTTTTCCAAGTCCCATGTGATCACACTACCCACAAACTCTTGACACACTGTTCTTCAAAATCGACCCCTTGTTCAGAAATTGCACTATGCCTCATTGATAAAACCCCTAGATCCAAAGATCCTCCAAAAAATGTTTTTTTGGGCAACAAAATGACAATGGAGGGGTACCCCTAGTTCTAACCCGATGTCATGAGTCCAATGCAATTGACAGTTCATCCATCTGAGGCCCGGTTAGATTTTTATCTCAAGTTGTAACTCGCCTCCTCAAGTCATTCAAGGACATGTTGACATTTTGGTCTAGGGGCATAAAATCGAAACCGAGCAACATAACTAAGTTTCGTAAGCTCCTACGTGTTTTTTGGCCAAGGCTCAGGTGACTGTGCTACACACAATCTCCTTTCACAATGATCTTCAAAATCGAACCCTTGTTCAGAAATTGCATTGTGCCTCACTGAGCGAAACCCTAGTTCTGGAGATCCTCCAACACACGATTTTTCAGGCAACTAAATGAGAATAGAAGGGTAACCCTAGTTGTAACCTGGTGCCCCAAGTCTAATGCAACTGACGATTCATCCATTCGAGGCTCGCTTAGATTTTTATGGTGAGTTGTAACTCACCTCCTCAAGTCATTCAAGGACATGTTGATAATTTGGTCCAAGGGCATAAAATCCAAATCGAGCAGCATAATTGAGTTATTTAAGCTCGTGTACATCTATTTGTCCAAGGCCCACGTGACCACGCTACACACAATATCTCAAAACATTGTTCTTCAAAATTGACCCCTTGTTCAGAAATTGCATTGTGCCTCACTGAGAAAAACCCTAGTTTTAGAGATCCTCCAACAAACGGTTTTCCAGGAAATGAAATGAAAGCGGAGGGGTACCCTTAGTTGTACCTTGATGCCCTGAGTCCAATGCAACCAATAGTTCTTTCATTCGAGGCTCGACTATATTTTTATCATGAATTTCAATTCATTCAGGGAGATGCTGACAATTTGGCTCGAGATCATAAAATCCAAACCGAGCAGCATAAATGAGTTTTGTAAGCTCCCGCACGTTTATTTTTCCAAGGCCCATGTGACCATGCTACCCATTATCACCCGACACAGTGTTCTTCAAAATCAACCCCTTGTTCAGAAATTGCCTTATGCCTCACTAAGAAAAACCCTAGTTTTGGAGACCCTCCAACAAATGATTTTCTGACAAGCGAAATGATAGCAGAAGGGTACCCCTAGTTGTAACCCAGTGTCAAGAGCCCAATGCAATGGAAAATTTATACATCTAAAGCCCGGTTAAAGTTTTATCACAAATTGCAACTCACCTCCTCAATCCATTCAGGGACATGTTGACAATTTAGTCTATGGGCATAATGTCCATCTTTGAAAAAAACAAACGAGTTGAGTATCATCATTTCATAGCAATAATCCCAACAAAAAAACACCAACAATGAATTGTATTGTAACAAATAAGTTACCAAGTAGTGTGGAGTGTTAGAAAAACACGATCACATAGCAATAAAAAAAGACAAATGTGGAAATAAAACACAGAAGATACACAATACAATAGAGACACATATATACGTGGTTCACCCAGTGTGGGCTACGTCCATCAAAGAAATTTCAAAGTCCTTCATTTTTATTATCCAGCAAAATGAAGGGATACAACCTACAACACACTTGTTGTAACTTCCTCTTTTTTCTCTCACAGTCTCCTCTCTTAGAATACAATATTCGTAATAATGCACAATTACAATACAATTCTCTCATAAAAGAGGGTTGCCTTCTAGGGAAAAAAACCCTAACATAATCGCTATCGTCATATATGTGACTTAATGATGAACAATCAAGATTGACTATGAAAATACAATATACATTTACAAGGCAATTTTTTCTTCGGGGGTTTGTTAGCCCTCGAACCTCCCAGTCGACGAGATGAGCCCCCTATACCCCGCAGTGGGGGAAATTCCCCCCTACAACCCCCCGATGTGGAGGGGTGTACAGTATTCATGGGGTATAAACACAACTGAAAACAAAGACCTCTTAATCAAGAAGATAATCAGGCTCCACAACCAACAATCTCCCACTTGAAGACAGCACAAAAAATCCACCGTTGTTGTATCTACTGGACTATGATCCTTCTTAGACCTAGAAAGTTTCTCATCTTCACCTTCATGCTTGAAGGCCAACTGAAACTGAGCAAGAACTCAGTTTCTCCCTGGTTACTCCCTTTATTAACATGTCTGCAGGATTCTGGCTAGTATGCATATTTTCCAACTTCAAATGTCCATCTTCCAAGATGGATCGTATGAAATGGTACATGAGTTGTATATGTTTAGTCTTTGAATGGAAGGTTGAATTCTTTGCAAGATGAATGGAACTCTCACTATCACAGTACAACCTGTCATTCTCCTGATTCTTTCTCAATTCCTCCATAAACCTTTGTAACCAAATCATTTATTTACTAGCCTTTGTAGCAACAACATACTTTTCTTTTGTTGTTGAAAGTGCAACAACCTTTTGTAGTTTTGAAATCCAACTTACTGATATTCCACCTACAGTAAAAACATACCCTATGGTGCTCCTCCTGTTATCTTTATCACATGTCGTATCTGAATCAACATATTCCTGTAGAACACTGTTTGAACCTACAAAACATAATGCATGAACAGAAGTACCTCTCAAATACCTGAGAATACACTTTACTACATCCCAATGTTCTTTACATGGATTGTTCATATGCCTTCTCACAACTCCCACTGCAATTTTTAATTTTTTTTTTTTCGATTTTTTTTTGTTTTTTTATTTTTTTTAAGTTTTTAATTGATCCAAAAAAAATGAATTATATTTTTTTGGTAAATATTTAAAAATAGTGTTATTTAACTACAATTATTTTCTATGTATTGAAGTAAAGGTCAATTGTTTTCTTTTCCTTAGTTTTTTTAGTTTTTAATTTATAAAAATAAAATAAAATTATAGTTTTTGGTTAAATATTCAAAAATAGTGTTATTTAATTACAATTATTTTTTATGTATTGAAGTAAAGGTAAACAATTTGTTAAAAATTATGTTTTCCACTATATTTTAAAAGTATGGAACTATAAATTAATTAATGAGACACAATTATATGAAAAATCTTAATTTCAAAAAAGTAATCGGTAAAAAATATTTTTAAGATTGAAAGAAGTATGCAAAAATGACTAAAAACACCGTTGAAAAAAAATAATTAAAATTTTTAAAATAGATGAAAAATAAGCATTAAAAAAACATATTGTGGAAATATTATGGATCAGAAAATTTAAAATATCAAAATACCACCTAAAAGGGGAAGGGCGTGCTACCGGTAGCACCATTTTTAAAAATGAGGTAAAAAATGTGACCCTTGAAAAAATGAGAACTCGACAAAGTTCTTGTTAAGTTGGTAATATTGTTAGGCATGTAGTAGTAGCGGTGGAGGGGCCTACTGGAACAATTTCCTCCCAGGCTTGTGGTTGGTTTCTAGTGAGGGATTGCCCCCAAACTGGTTGTTGCCCCCATGTTGAAAATTGCCCCACGGTTGAGGGTTTCCCCCCAGCTGTAATTTGCCCCCCAGTGAGAGGTATGGAAGAGCTCCTAATTTGAATAGTCTAGGTGTAGGTTGAGCAATTTGTGTGATTGTCATTATGTTACCAACTTGATTAGGAGGGGCAAGAACCAAGTCGCTTGTCATAGGGCCCGATGCAGTACCGTTGCTGGCCACTTGACTAGAGGGAAGCAGTATAGGATGACCAAGTAAAGCGTTTGGTGTAAACATATGTGCAACTCTAGTGGTGGGAACATAACTCTGTTCATGTGCAAAAGGAGTTGCGCTTGCAGGCGGTTGCGATGGGGTAATCTGGGCCAACGATGTTCCCCACAAAGGAGAAGCACCAGTAGTAGTGGTATGTGAAAAAGCAGCTATCCCAGGGTCAACTATGGGAGATGTTGACAGAGGGGATGATACCACCAATCTCTTTGAATAGTCAAGTGGTGTTGTATCCATGCTTAAAGATTGCCTACTGAATGTATTGGGTGGAAAGTGATAGGAAGAAAAAGAATCAAAATATATTGTGGATGGTAACTCATCGAGTGGTGAGATAAGAGAACTAGTTAATGAGGGATTTGCGGGAGGGAGAAACCCTTCCTCGATGGTTTTGACCGCCCCTTTGAGCTGTTCACTTAGGGGAGCTACACTCCCAATTTTAGAAGTAATATCTTCATTGATGGTTCCTTCGTTGGAAGGGTTGTGTGGAGGCTTGTATCCTTCAGGAGCCAACCCTTGCATTCTAAAAGATCTTCAGAGACCTTGGTTGGCCACAGTGAAAGTATAATAGAAATGACAATTCCTAAGGTCAACTACGAATGTTGAAAGAACACACCCCGAAGAAATATGAAGGCAATCAACCAAGCAAACAATAAATGAAGGGATCTTTCGAAGACGGGATGTCAAGCCGTCATCAAAGAGAAGAGCAACAATTACGATAATCCTCATGCAACAATCCCCCAATGTGCAAGTAAGATCCTGTAGGCAAATACTCTCTTGGTTCACTGAAGCGAAGATTGAACGTTTGTCACATGTACCACAAGGAACCTTCCTTGAGGAAGGAATCTCCCTTACAGTGACCTATGTGGAATCCTAGGAGAGGTTACTATGTTTACCAATTCACAATGAACGGTCGAGGGGTACATTCAAGACTAGGAAATGGGCATGGAAATTTCATACACAAATTTGTGAAACAAAATTAGGAAGAAGTGGTGTCACCCCGAGGATCTACCACTCTTCAAAGCCCCAAACTTGCAATAGTCCCACTAGGCGAATGAAATAGGGGAAATCTCAACCGATCACTTCGCTTGACCTCGTGCTTGACTCCTGTGTGAGAGGAGATTTCCCAACTAACGTTAATTGCTACTACTAGATTTTCTCTCTCTCTAGTATTCTACAGTCTCCTTTAGTAGCCTTGGATAGTTTACTCACTTCTTCCTAACCCAATTGTTGGTGTGCTATAAAACAAAAGACGTCTAATTGATTTTACTAAGCACCTTGGTTAATTTTTAATGGTCGTTTTTTTACTCAATAGGGTGCATGGAGATGAAATATATGGTGTTATGACTCGATTCCAAAACCATGCAGGAAGAATGAAATGCAAAGATTGTGTTTCGATGAATTCTATCTGAGGAAAGGAGAGGAGCTATTTTTCTTCTTAACGCAAATAAATGCCCAATGCCATGCAAATTTATCTTTTCTTTTAATGAAAGGAGAGAATAAAAATGTCGAACTATCAAAAAAATATCCCTGAAATCCCAAAACAAATGCAAGACAAGCACTTTAAAATGTGTATCCAAAACTCCACCTATGAAAGTAGAATGCAAAAACTTGTTGTTTCCTTCTTTTCAAATTACATGAAAAACTCAAAATATAACTTCTTTTTTTTTTCTTTCGCTTTCAATTAGAATGAAAGGGCTCAATGATGCTTGCAAAGGATCCCAAAGCTAAAGAAGATTAAGAAAACAAGCACTCAACTAGGCTAACAAGAAGTAAAAGAATCCAATCACAAGGATGTCTTCAACACTTGTTACTTGCAAACAGAAAACTCAAGCTTTCAATGCTCGCAAAAAACCAATAAAATGGAAATCAAGAGAAAGCTCTTTTTGAAACCTTTTAAATCCGATCAAAGAAAGATTGAACATCAATGAAATAGTAGTGATAAGGCCAATGAATTCCTGAATTTACGAAGGATCAATGTTTAGCCAAGAAAAAGAGAAGCGAGAACTCAATCAAAGGAGGCCTAAAACAACAAATTCCAATTCCTAAATCAATAAAATAGATTCCAAACGCAAACTAGAAGTTTGAAAGGTTTCATAATCAAAATGATAGAGCTCTGAATGCCCAAAGGTAATAGGAATTAGACTAACAATGACATAGACTTAACAAAAGGATCAAGTTAACCTAAAGTGGTCTTGTACTCCCAGAAATTGACAAGAGAAGGAAATTTTAAAAAGGAATCAGAAAGAATAGCAATCAATCAATTTAAAAAGCAATCAAATCTTATTGAAGCAACAAAGACTCTGATTTACAAGCCCGAGACAAAATAATAACAGAAAAAAGATAAGGTAGGGCCAAAATCCACTTAGAAAGAGGATTATCGCCCCTATAACACTGTATATAGGGCGATGATCAAGGTTTCATCACTCCCCAAGACACTGAGAGAGGGGGATAATCAGGATGTTATTGCCCTATATTCTCTTATAGGGGGGATGAAGTCTGGAAAGTGGTGAAAAGACAAAAACCTCAAATAGATCTTAGAAGGTATTAGGTTCTTAACTCAGTAAGCTTTCCAATGATTATGAGGGAAGGGGAGAATTCAAAGAAGATGCATACAATCCAAAAATATCAAACAACAAACAAAAATTCAAAGGGCTAGAAAACACCAAGGAAAGATTAAAATGAGCGATCCCCAGTATGGTCGCCAGTTTATGTTGTGGAAAATTTTCCCCTACAGACAGGTGAAACCTCCATTGGATCAATACTCCTTTGATCCAAGACATAAGGTAACAAATGGTTCCCTAATATCCCCTTAAATCTATTCTATACACCCATATAAAAAATGAGAAGAGAAGATAAGAGAATGGGATAGATAACCTACCTCCTTTTGGTTGGTTGTCCTTGTTGCTCTAGCCCTTGACCTTGATGCCCAAGCTCCCGATGCAAGAGAAATCCCACAAGAGACAAAACAATACTTCCTTCTTCTACAATATATTGTTAGGCAAAATAGATCTGTCTATGTAGAACTAAGAAAAAATAGACATGCATACAATAAGAAACATATGCATGAGGGGAATAGGCCAAGTTAAATTATATGGAAAGCAATGAATCCCTTACAACTTTGATGTTGATGTTGTGATAGCTCCTCCAAGCTCTCCTTTCCAACCCTTTGAATGTCACAAGACCAAAAGTATGATACTCTAAAGTTCTTCCTCCCCTTTCACCTAAGAATGGCCTCCATTATACAAGAGCTGAGGCATAAAAACCAAGGAAAATTTGAGGAGAGGATAGGATCAAATGTGGAGTTGTTTGAAAAAACAAGATTGACCTTGGCTTGGATAGAGGGTATCTCGAACCACCCAATAACCAAATGAAACCTCTAGGAAAAAACCTCTCAAAATAAGGTATCATGGTTGTAACCACTTCATCGCTCCCCTAGAACCGAGCACAGGGAGAGTATCGCTCCCTTAAAACTAAGAAAGGAGCGATGACAAGGGTTTATCACTCCTTTGCACATGGGCAGGGGGCAATGAAACTCAAAAAAGGTCCAAAAACTCAAGGTGAAAGATGGTACTTTGACTTCCAAATGATGGGTTTCCTTTCCAACATGTCTAGGGATTATGACTAACATTCCCACATGGTGATGAAAGTGTGACACTTAAGTGCGACAAATAGGTGTGTAACACTAACCAACTTTTATGGTCAATCACTGGTGTGAATTTTCATCTCCTTATGTCTATCCCCTTGATTCAAAACCTCAAATGCATTATTCATTGAAGTGAGAACAAAATTGTCCAACTTGCATTGTCAAGGGTACAATATGTATTCTTCTCCATCTAAATTAGATTACAAATGCGATGTCGAAGGCAATGACCTAGACATTTGGTCAATGCCTCGAGAGTGGCTATTTTAGAAGAACCAAGGATCTCTTTCCCTATCATTAATGCTTTGAGAGGCATTGTCCTTGGACCCCCTCAAGGTTTGACACATTGTTATAGCGTCAATTGCCACCTTTGAAGCATTGACAAACTTATTGGCCTAATCCCTATCCTATTTACAGATTACTTCTCCCCATACCTTCTCGAGACATCTTCCAAAAAACAACTTTTTGGAAGATGTATGTGCCCTCACAGTTATGGAACTCGTGTATATGTGCGCCACTCAAGGGACAATCACATACATGTCAGAAAATGATTAAAAAAATATATTATGCTTAATTAAATGTTGAGTTACATGTTTAGTTAGTTGCCTAACTCCTTTTATCTATACTCAACCATCTCTAACCAACTAGAGACCGCATAAAAGGAACATTTGTCCAAGGAGAAAGGTAATGAAGTAATGATTCTTTGCACAACTTAAGCAAACTTTTGTTTGGCTATCCCCACCAAGTTTGTAAGCCCTTATACATCCTAGTTGTTGTTGGTTTGACTTGGAAACCCTTGTTTCCAGTCCCTTTTGTTGATGAAAAGGAATAGCTATCATAATACCAACATTTTTGAATCTTACGAGGACAAGGCAAGATAGTTGGGATTATTACCCTATGTTTATAGCCCTTTTTCAAAATTATCAATTAACCTTCAAGAAATATGTTCTTGAGATCAATGTTGTCTTTTATATTAATTTATGATAAACAGATAAATAAAAAGATATCAGAAATATAAATAGTTTGATGTTGTTATTTTGGACAGTTTGAATAGACTGTAGCAACTTGTTAAAAAGGCCTTTATAGGCATGTTTTGATATAGTCAAATGTATAGACAGTATAGTCCCTAAATAAAGCCAACAAAGTCTTGACACAAAAGACTATAACATGTATATTCTCCCATGAATATAATTTTTTTTTTCTTATGGAAAAAAAATAGTTTGATGAACAGTTATGAAAACAAAAAAATCTGAAATAAGATCATACACATAATCTAAAAATTAGACTTCAAAACCATCAAGTGATTTTATTCATTCAATTATGAAACACTGCCAAATACATTCTTTCATACCTGAAATGGGTAAGGACCAGAAAAATACTTAGAAGTCAAAGGTTACATCATCATAGAGACAATTAGTGCCTCCAAGTAAAACCAAGATTGAAAAATAAATTGATCAACAAACCACAATTTGCCACTACTTTGACTCTACACAAAATTCCTAATTAGCATTGAAAACCAATCTAGAAATCCAATAAGAAGTTACAGACTATTAGAAACAGATGATGAACCTTATAAGCATGTCAATAATCGATGCTTCTTGGTCCTCCCTGTTACCACCTTCAGTAAGACCTTGTTATCAATAAGAAATCTTTAGGTTTTAAGTATTTGAGAAATGGATGAATTAGTAATGTAATCTCATTCTAGAGCAAGAACAAACCTTATCATAGTTTTTGTCTCTATCTCCTCTCCACTTTGTTTGTCCCTTGAATTCTTCTTTTATCTCTCAAAAAGTTGTTTGAGTAGTTCCAACTACCCTTTAGTTAAGTTGTTAACTAATTTTAGTTAAAAAGGGACAACTCATAATTAAATATTAATGAATAATGATAAGGGTAAAATAAATATTAACTAATAGGTGGGGACCCCTAATAACTTTTTGTTTAATTCTCAACATATCTCCTTGTTCCTCCATCAAATAATTATGCATCAAAATATTTCAAAATAACATATATCCCAATTAGTTTGCATGAAATATTTTAAAACACACTTGGGACTCCCTAGAGATATGCATTTATCTCTAAAAAAAAATGCCAACTGTTATTAAGACTAAGGTTGATGCAATTGTTTTTCATACCAAAAATAAAAATGTCATCAAGCTACCTTGAAAACACTGATATGAAATATCCCAAATATGAATCATAGACCTGTCCAAAATAAACAGTTGTATAGAAAATAAATAAGTCTGTCCTCAATAGTGAAATCATCATAAGACAACATTATGAAATCAGAATTCATATTTCTTATGTGAGACAATTTGCCTCTGCTCACTTCCCTATGCTTTTGTTACCTTCATGACCTCCGAATCTGCATGTACATATGTTTTACCTTTTTCCGGTGATGCTTCCAAATGCATATCTCCAAAAGGGATATGTATATCTGCATGCTTGGGGTGTTGGGAGTGAGAGGTAACTGAGTGTGAGGAAGTTACTGACTGGTTAGATTCAACAAAATGGGTAAGTCCTTTTCCTTTGCTAGGCTCTAGTTCCTGGGCTTGAGACTTTAGCTTCTTAAATGGTTGGGTTGAACGAGTATGGGGGGCTTCTGATGCAATGTGTAGGGTAGACCGCTTAGGTGGAGGAGGAGGTAATGACAAAGAGACTATTGGCCATCCTTGAACTTGATTTTGAGGAGGGTTAACAACATCATTCTAACCATCATTGGATGGGATCTCAGGAGGTAGGGAAATACGTGGCTAAATAGGTATTCCATAGATGCTACGATGAATTTGGAGAGGGAGTCTCTCAGGTGGAGGATGTGGTTGAAAGGATACTTGTTCTACTAGGTTTAGGAAACATGTTTGCATAAGTTGGTTGAATTCTTCAGATTCAATATCAAAATGAATTGAAAAACTGAGTTTTTTGTTACCCCAAAAATCATTGGGCCTTCTTCCCTTGCCCCTGTTTCCTCTGCCATGGATTCCTCTTTTGGAAAATTTCATCTATAAGTGCGAGGATAAGTTATAATACCTAACAATAACAATTCATCAAATATTGTTTGCAATAAACATAATTTGGAAATAGATTTGTTTCACAACAAACAATCATGCAAGCAACCAAAGACATACAAGTTGCTTCGAACCAAAATATCAGTTCTGCTTCGAACCATTTCATCATCCCACACAAGTAATCATCATTTAAAAACATGGGAATTTTAATGAAATTTAGGAACATGAGGGGAATTGTAATATATAAAAAAATGGAATTATGGTAAGGAAAATAATGATACTGCATGTTCAAAACAATATTACATCCACCATTAATGATTTTGTAAATCCAATCATTTATCCACAATAACCACTTCATACATGCCCTTTCCAACTTTGAACCATCATTACTAGCCTTTCACCATTTAATGAATTTTTATACCTCAAGGGGAAAGATTTGGATAAAATGAAAATGAAATTAGGAGTTGGGAATAACTTATGAAAAATGAGAGCATGAAGGAATTGGCCCTGAATAGTCCAAAAGAGTATATTTATCATAATCCATTTGGAACAAATCTCTTAAAACTTCGTGCCCTTTAGCATAAAATATACTTTCGTTGTCCCTTTATAACATTAACTGATAAAGATTTTTTTTTAATTTCATATGATAGGGGGAGAAATAAATGACATCTTGAAATGATATGTGAACATGGGAATTGAAGGAATAATTTATGGAAAATGGTAACATGAAGGGATTTGGTCCTGTATATAAAACATTATGATTCTCAATTTTTTTTTCTAAACCCTTATTTATGCTCAGTAATCGAATCCATACATGTAACTCATAGCAAAACACATGTCAAATAAAGTTTATATATCCTTCTTACAATAGTTTCGACTAGGCCTAGTCCAAACTTGTGTTGAATAATTTTCCATTTGCCTCAGTACACAGATTGTAACCCATATATATAATCGACGAATGCATCTTGAAAGCTTATGCCATAATCATATATATACATACTCAAACAACCCAGGCTTAAAATTAATTATGTCACTTCATTATCATTCCAAGTAGGGTATAATCATCAACAAAGCACATCATCGTATCTTAAATATTTTCTGTGCAAGAAAAATCGAGGTGACCAGTGAAACAAGAATATTCAAATTTCTCCACCATTCGAACTCTAAACACAATTATTTCAAACCAGATTCAATCATAATGCTTCAAATTAGAACCATTTACAATCTTTCCAACAAAGCCAACAATTGTTCTATAGATATGGTTATTGCTCAGTGCAACTTAAATTGAATTCTACTCTGAATATGAGCTCGTCATAATGACAACAGAGAGTTGGGACTATCGATTTGGCTAGATGCAAACCACCATGCAATTCCAGGAGCATTTTTTAACATGCAGAGGTAAAACCCTAGGTTTTTTCCCTTAAAAAAAATATCAGTTCATGCAACTTCACGCAAGCAGAGTTGTAAATGTGTGGTTCGAAACTGGGTTCAAGGATTTTCCCCTTTTCTCCTTGAAAATAATGTTACTCTGGCTTGAGACTATCATATTCAAATAGAAACATGCAGAGGCGTAACCGGATAGGACATAAGAAACCCACAAGTCAAGTTCCCATAAGACTCTTCTAAAAAACAGAACTTAAGATGAGGAAATACGACTAGTAAAGCTTGTAATCTTATTAAGAAAGCTTTTCATAATAGGGTAACAATCGACAAGAAAAACCTTTGGTGTTTTGTGAGGTGGAGTGGAACAAACAAATCCAATACAAAACAACAATTCAGAACCCGTGACTTATAAAACCCCGAAGATATTTACACTTATGAACCCAGGTTTAAAGATTAATTTGAAAGAGAAGAAAACATTTACATTATCTCTGTATGACAGGATAAGATTTTCAATAACAACCATAAACTTTAGGATGAATGTGAATGAAGCATAGCGAGTCAAAGAACAAAGAGCACGCTCATTCACAATCAAACGGAGCTTGTTTTCCAAATTATAATTACAAATATTAACATGCATTTGGTGAGTCTAATGCTAGGGTTGCATACCTTCCTTCGACGCTTGTTTTTCCTTTTAAAAAGATGCATTACAGTGTCAATACCAGTTACAAATAGGATCGAATAGTGCTACTTCTATAGAGCTCAAAATCAAACAGTGAAATGAAGAATGCCAAAACGTCTGGGTGATAGACTCAACAAAGTGTTCGCATCCCATGCATTAAATGCATGGGACCTCGTGTTCCCCAAAGTAATTAACACCATTAACTCTCGATCAAATTCATCCTTCCATTGTGCCAATCAATCACCAATTACATACCAACTAAATATGCCACATATGCCAAAAATCATGTGCCTAGAGCTATGTCACCAAATAACCTTCAATGCATATTCAAATGATGATCAAACTTAATCATGTCCCACATTCATTGTCAATAAACCATGCAACAAGAATATTCAAACCACTGTGACTGAGAACAACAAGGTCGAAATGGTGGTGTCATACGATATCACCATTGATTACACCATATGTGTTATGTTTAATAAT